>JAOUZG010030883.1:2164980-2185395 GCA_026289955.1 Argiope argentata | reverse complement strand
TTCAATCGTTTATAAAATACTTTCTATTAATTCAATCAAGTTCAAGTAATTTTTTTAAACTTGTAGTTGATGACATTTGATGTTAATACAGTTTTTTCAAATATTAATTCATTAATTTTTTTAAATGATTAAAAACTAACTTTATCGTCAAAAATGCTTATTTACCCTCAGCCAAATAAGTAAACGAATTCAGTTTGTTTTATCCGCACACTAATGAGGTTAGACTCAACATGTTTTTGGTCGATTATTTCACACGATTCTGTTTATATTCTTAATCTTTGAAGCATTTTAAACTAAACATTGCTAATTAATCGATTTTCCGGATTCATTTTGAAGTTTTTCGAATTAAAATAATGCAGAATAAAGAAACTTAGAAATTTCTAATCTGTGTTACCCCAACAGGCGTAGATAATTCACGCATTTTGGTTTGCTATAATTGGCTTTGAATCCTCAATGGGCGGTGAAAATTCAACGCTTGTATAATTTTTTATTAATTATTTGTAGTAATTGTAACTATTAGGACGGAAAACTTGGTTGGCAGGGCGTTGGATTCGCATTCCTTGAGATAACTGTCAAACCCGCTAGCCGAAGAGTCTCCGTGTGTGTGGTGACTGGCGCTCATTAAATCTGTAGTGATCAGAAAATTTTCCATGTGGAGAATATTACCATTGGGGGGGTACTGGGTGAAAGGTGATCGTGCTCTGTTTCCGGTCTAAATTACGATCTGTGAATGAATGAATAAAATGGATGAATGATTTGAGCCCTGAAAAAAGGGTTTGTGACGTGTGTCAGACTTATGCCCTTGGGTGCTCAGGGGTCCATACCCTAGGAAGTTACTGCACCTCTCCTTCCGTTGTAAACCGAAACACAAGAACAGCAACAACAATTGTAATTATTTAATTAAAATTAACTAAAATAACATTTTTGTTTGTTAATCTAAATAGGAATTGATTTTAAAAAATTGTTTTTTATATTACTTGCCTTTTGAAACTGTTTAACGGAGCTCATTTATAAAAAAATATTAAATAATTTTTAAAGATACTGCAGAATAATAACTGCTCGATGGGAAATTTGATATCTGATTAGTAAGTTTAGAATTCGAAATACAGAAAAAATTAAAATGAACGTTTTCGTGTATTGCTATAAAGTGAAAGAAATATGTAGAATACAAATCAGGTGCTATAACTTGGAAAAATTTTAAAGAATTAATTTGATTAAATCAAAGAAAATCCAAGAATATATTAAAAACTAAAACAATTTATTCCATTTACCTCATAATTAACTGATTAAAATGTTTCTAAAATAAAAATCTTTTTAAAAAATGCAAAAACAATTTAAGGCTTAAGTAATTATAGAAGGCAAGAAATCTACAAGAGGATAACATTAAAATTTACAACATTATTATTCGAATAGAATGTTTGTAGAAAATGCCCGAAAATTTATTGACGCTTTGAAGAATCATCATTATTAAGTAATGGCATTTAAAAATTATCAGTAGTCGTTATGATATTATGAATAATGCACCATTCTACAAACTCCGAGGCTAAAATACACAGGCAAGATTAAATAAGAACTAGTTATCTTTAGGTTAATTATTACTTGGTGTCAAAATATTTCGTCAGCTACTATCATACAGTTCTTAAAGGGAAATATTTCTGAGTCATATTGTAGCAAAAACTATTACTAAACTAGAAATCATTTCACCAAATGGAATTCAGTAGAGCGTAAACCACTTTTAGGACTACAGTTGGTTTATTTTGCCGAGATTTCTCGGCTTTATGATTTCATTTGTCTTTACGTGTTTATGAATTAACAAAATGGGGCTTCAGGTTTAAACTAGGGATCACTTGAAATTTTGGAGGAAATCTTTGGAAAAATACTGGAATAATTTTAATTCTCTAGAAAGAAAAACCTTTAAAAGATATACAGAATTCTGCCTGCTTTCTGTATGGAATGCTCTTATACATTTCTCTTTGAGCAACCGACGTCTGGGTTCATGGAAGGTTTTAACTGAAAAGCTTCATTTAGAAGGAATCAATGGTATACTCACAAGAATAGGAAATTTACATTGGATTTCGAATAAGAAAAACAATTGAACTATGTGGGCTCATGAAACAATGTAATCTTTCATAAATGGTTCCAGTTTAAACATGGGCTGATAAAATAAAAAATTCCTAAAAGAAGTGCTCAGATAATATATAATCTTTTAAATACAAATGATAAAATATCAATGAAATTTAGTAGGATTATTTTATTGAGGTCATTCGTGGTTTTTTGTGCAGAACCCGCATTTCGGCGACTAGTATCCAACGAGATACTAAGAAAATAAACACGTGCTTCACCTTTTTTAAACATTTTATTTATACTATTTTGTTCTTAATTCTTTTGATATCAAATGCTGAATTGCTTCAACTTTAATGAGAAAGAACATCTTATCTCATTTAATTCAATAGTGTAATAAAAAATATCCGCTTAATAAAATCAATACAAAATAGGAGATAAAAATCAATTCGACCATCTCATCTTCTTTAAACTAATCACAGAATAGAATTAATGAATAGTTTGCAATGAATTCAAGGTTGGACCTTTAGAAATTACGGCGCATATTTTCTAGAGCTTAGTACCGGAGAATGTAATAATTAATCACTTTATTCTTAAGGTCAGGAATTTCTCAGGATTCTTCTACTAAAATTCTTTGTTGAAACCGAACGGTATGCATAGACAGATCCGTTAAATCCTTTTCTTTAAGGGAGGCGTTCATAATATAAAATGCAATAATCACAGCAAATTGATAGTAAATTCCCATCCTTCCTTTTAAAAAGTTTTGGATTACTAATGAGTGTTAAACACTTAAAAGTATTATAACATGAATCCATCTTCGCCGTATTAAGAATCCTTTTTATTAATCTATTTTTCGCTAAAAGATTGAAAAAAAAAGAAAGTTTTGAAATTCGTTTTGTTTCTGGCAACAAATATGAGATTGAAAAATTTCAGGATGTTATGCATAAGTAGATACGTTAAAACCTTTTCTTTAAGGGAGGTGTTCATAATATAAATGCAATAATCACTGCAAAATGACAGTAAATTCCCTGGTTTTCTTTTAAAAAGTTTTGAATAACTAATGAGTGTTAAATACTTAAAAGTATTGTAACATGAATCCATTTTCACCGTATTAAGAATCCTTTTTCTTAATCCATTTTTTGAAAGCCCGAAGAAAAGAAAGAAAGTTTTGAAATTCGTTTTGTTTTTGACAACAAATACGAGATTGAGAAATTTCAAGATATTATTTACTATGATCAAGAATTAATATATGTCACAAATATTTTCTTATTTTTGACAGCATCTGTTGCTAGAAAACGCTGTAAATGGCATTTATTTACTTATAGTCTAGTAACTTTAACCCATTTCTTAGGATGAGTTTTAGATCACGAGTTTTTCCCCAAAACCTTTTTTATATCATTAAAACTGATATATCATTTTATCACTCTTCTTTTTATCCTTTTAAAAAGAGGAAGCTTACTGTAGAAGTCCCAGACACTCTGCTATATGTCTTACCAGTTTTATAGGTTTAGGAGAAAATTACATTTTAACAATATGCATTTACTTCTCGATATATGACCTGTAAATTTAACTATTGAAATAAGGAAGCATTTATGGCTAATTTTTTATTGCTTTAATCACTTTAGTTAAGACCTACGAAAAGCATTCCATGGTTTCTTCATTCGACGAGTTGAGTTTTGTTTCGTTTATAGGATTTTCTCCAAAAGCTTTAGTCTTAGAAATTTTTGACTTCTGTCTTTATTTTGTCTCATACAATGTTAAAAAGATAAAGTATTATAATCGTTAGAAAATTACGGACTTGTAGCATTTAGGCCTCTTTTTTTTCAACGTGAGACGAAACATACTGTGAAAGAGAAAGTCGAAACATGAACTCTGTTACAGATTTTTGCTTGAATGCTCACATGTTCTTAATTGTAATTAAATGCTACATGTTTCTTCTGTAACAACTGCTAAAAATAAAGGTACTCTCTATAACAACAACAAAAAAAAAACACCGCTGTGCAGTAACTGTACCTCTAATGACGACCAAAGGGGTCCGGCTATCAAAGGAAATGACAACCTGGACCATAATGCCTTGTTGAGGGCCGGTGTAGCGTGCAATAGTGAAAACAGGATCTCCCCCTTTGCCCTGGGTGTCTCTAAACACGTCTTCGATGATCTTCAGGACACAGTTGGAAGCAGGATTCGTCGCTAACGATTCGTTTTCAGCATCATTCCAACCTGATCGAGCCATACACCACTGTAATCTGGCTCACCAGTGTGCAGACGTGAGTGGCAGGTGGCGTAACGGTCAGCGCGAGCGTAGATTTCGCTATCTCAACCGATTGTGAATGGTCATGGCGGACACTGGTGATTGAGTTGAACGTCTGTTGGTTGATAGAAGGCGCTGTGACAGCTGATCGGGCACTAACTCTGTCTTCTAGATCTGTTGTGGCCCTAGGTCGACCACTAACATCCTGACGCTGAACTCTGTCAATTTCCACCCATTCTTGCCAGCATCTTTGAATCACCGCATCGCTTCGACTCAAATGACGAGCGTTTCTCTGATTTGTCCAACCGACTTCTTTCAATACAATGATACCAACTCGGCCAAACTGACAGTTGCTCGTAATGAGCATGCACCCTGCGGCGAGGCATTTTTAAAGTTGTTGAATGGTAATCTGAATCGCAATCAAACCGAAAGTTCTAACAACCGTTGAAGAATTTGTGCTTATATACACCTGCTAGATGCGCAGTTCCAATGCGCGGGAGATCAAACTATTCATTCATTGGACACCAAAATTTAATCATTTGCATATCTGGTCAATACATTCATGCATACGAAATTTCAAATAATCGGATGATTGTTTCTTGGTGCGTCGATTTTTTGTATAGAGTGTATTTAAAAATATTTCATAAAATTTTAAAACGTACAAATGAAAATATTTACTTGCCTTCAATTAGTAGTCTTTTGATTAAATAATTTTTTATTGATATTTCCTCTGGTATTTTCTACTCTCAATTTATCATTAAAGTTTTTCTTTGTAAAGTTGCGTATTTCTACTTTTGAGATTTAAAAAGAAAATGTAATTCGAAAAATATGAAAGATAGAATAAAATGCTTTTGATAAAAAAAGTTGAATACATACTTTAACACATTTGAAAAAATTTAAGATTTCTTTTTATAAATTAACGGTGGTCTGGAGAAAAAATTTAACAATAACTCCAAATTTAAAGAGAAATAAATTTTATATTTGTGGAATTTAATAAGATACTCTTATAATCTTTAGTTACTACTACATGAATTCCAGGATTTCCTTCAAAGATTGCGATTCATATTACAGTAAAAATAATATTAGTTACTTATTCCTGATATTATTTTCTATATTTCTTCACATTATAGAAACATTCTTAAAGTATAAACAGTTGGTATGCAAGAAGTAAATCCCAGACTCTATTCACTTTCATATTTCGAGAAGAATTCTTTTCATCCAACAACGTTATTGAATTCATATGCTTTTATGGCTAGAGAAATTTATTTCTTGCGAAAGAAAACTGCATTCAGCGCCGAAATTTGTCTATCCTCATCTCGCTCTATTCATGTACTCTGAAAACTAGATGACAGCAATCAATTTTCAATTACTGAATGACCTGGACTTTGTTGAAAATACGCCAGTGTCATCAGCGGCAGGCATTAGACTGCTGCTTTTATGAATGGGGTCTCTGAAGGTCACTCTTTTTGAAGAATTCTATTCTATAAAAAATAGAGGGCAGATATTTTGAGCGGAAAAATATATTTAACAATTCTAAATATAATCTACAGAGATGAAGTATAAAAGCTTTATCTTTTTTTGTTTTTTTGGAAATAAATATTAGTGATTTAGTTAATTTGGAAGAAATTAAATAATTCATATACTGGATCTTCAAATGAATCGTCGATTAGCTGTTTACAGTTATATTTCACAAATATGGCGTGACTTACCATCTTTATTTTAAATGTCATACGAGAATTGAATAGTTTTTTCTCTTTTTAACACTACATACTATTTAAGTGCGCCTCAGCTCAAGGACGCTTACTTGCTTGAAGATTATTTTTTTGTTGAAAATAGAAAATATTAACTCCATTTATTTAGTAAAATTCATATTAAGTGTATATAAAAGCATATTAAAAGCACATATTAAATGCATATAAAAGCATATTTAAAACACATACTAAGCCCCTAATTATATAAACATATGAAAACACATATTAAGTACATAATTACATAAACATATTAAAAACACATATTAAGTACATAATTATAAAGCTTATTAAAAAGACATTAAGTGCATAAATTAACATATATTAACCTATTCGCTGCTAATTCTAAATTGTATGAGGTTATTCCCATCGTCATTTCTCTTTTGAGTGATATTTTTTATCTAAGTTTTATTATTTCAAAATAAATACACATATTTTGTCATAAATAATTATTTCCATGTATAAAAATCAAACACGGGTATACTCGTGGTTGACAATGGGGGAATAACCTCATATAATTTAGGCTTGGCAGCGAATGGGTTAAATAAAGCAGAGTTTTTGTAAAAACAATTAATTTGTAGCTTTTTTAAAGTTTTTACACTTGTATATTTATGTTTGTGGCCATAAAAAGTTTGCAAGCTTGACAAGTTGTACATTATAATATATTGAAAGTATCACGAATATATTCGTGCTGGCAATAGGTAACACCCTGCCAACCACGAGTATATTCGTGGTTGGCAGTGAATGGGTTAAGATCATTAATCTTAGTTAGATTTTGAAGGGTCCACCGATAAATCAGTTTGTTCGTGAGAATAAATTATATTGAAGATAAAAACTGCAAACATTTCTCAATTCAGATAAATAAATGTACTACATTCGTTTTGTTTAGAAACTGACAACATTAACAAAAAAGGACAGATTTTATATAAATTAATAAGCATTCTATAAATAAAGGAACTGGTTATTCTTGTTTTCTATCAATAGTGAATCTCAGGGGGGGGTACCTTGAAATTGAGGATTAGATGCTTCAGGAATTGTGGTTGGTTCTCGCCACCCCTGAGGGTTTGCGAAAGGGTGGTTCTCATTGATGATGGAATGTAGTTCCTTACGGAAGGGTTGTACCGTGGCCGGTGATGACCCTTAGGGCTCAACCACAATTCCCACCAGTGTCGCTGTTACGGCTATACAGTCCTTTAAGTTTTACCGCATGCCTTCGAACGGAGAGGAGTAATCCGTCTATAGCCCCTTTCCGACGACCTGTATGACTTGAGATAGGCACATTTTGTCCTCTATCTCTTCTCTGGTGGCTTTCCAAAGTTCTTTGATGTATGTTCAATTTACCGACAATATTCGGAAAGCTCCTGATCGACGTCTACACACGGGGGTAGTCATATAATGGGTCAATTGGCAGGCTTACGACCATATCCGTAAATGCTACAAGCCGTCGGAACAGGGCTTATATTTACCTATTAGTATTCCAAATGAATGATTAAAATGACAACAAGTTAAAACCTTCTCTGCACAGAGATATTTTGAATTTCATTTCTCTTGGGAAGTGATAATGATGCATTAGCTGAGAGATTTCTGTAAATGAATGATTCATGTGGTAAACTTTTTTTTTTCAGGAGTTATAGATGCTTCTCTCATGCCTCTGCTTGCAAACATAGTGGACGTAAGGTATATTGGACTTTATGGGAGCGTGTATGCAATTGCTGAGATGGCAGTGTGTTTAGCCTATTCTATAGGTAAAATCGATTTCATATTTTTGCGTTGTTGTAGTTGAATTGGGATGAAAGCATAACAATCAATAAGACAGGGAAATATTAATTTTAAAATCATTAAGTATATCCTTTAAAATCATAAATATTAGAAAATTTTATATGTTATGTTCGGGAAAAAGAAATATTTTATTATTTTACAGCCATCTACCAAGAAAATAATAGATTTATTTTCCCATTATTTTGAAAAATCCCATACGGAAAGAAAATAATGGAAAGAAATCCATTTTCTCGGTAGATGGCTGTAAAATAATGATGGATTTCTTTTACCCCAACCTAATATTTAATCATTAACAGAAATAATCACTAGGAAAATAAAATTTCGAGTAAATATGATTTTTAGAGATTAAAAATGCTTTTTAAATTAATTAAAAAATTTCAGATTATCATATATTTATGATTTTTTCAAGGCCCTTTGTTTGGAGGTTATTTAGTTAAAAAGATGGGATTTACTTGGGTCATGCGATGCATTGGAATTCTAAATCTACTCTACTGTCCTCTTTGCTATTTCTTGAGAGACATCCCGAGACAAAAGGAAGAGAATATGGTAAGATTCTCCACCTTAATATTTGTTAAAAGACAATAAATTATCTATTATGTATATAATACTAAGTTGGGGGAAAAGAAATCCATTATTATTTTACAGCCATCTACCGTGAAAAAATGGATTTCTTTTTCCATTATTTTCCATTTCTTTCCATTATTTTCTTTCCATGTTGAATTTTTGAAAATAATGGAAAAAGAAATCCATAATTTTCTTGGTAGATGGCTGCAAAATAATAATGGATTTCTTTTTCACCAACCTATTATTTTTTATGAAAAAGTTATAACTCTTTCTTTGTATAATTTTTTCTTTCCTTGTGAAATAAATCAGATTGATTAATTCATGGTCTCGGTTAAAGGAAGAATGTTTAAAAAATCCTTGTATAAATATATAATATAAAATAATTAAAAAACAGTAAGATGAAAACATCTATTCTTATGCAAATTCACATGATAATCTAAGTACAAAATCTACAATTCCCTCACTTTCCCTCAATTTATCGACTCATTATCGTTTTTGTTGGGAAAAAAAACATCGCAGATTAGTCATAAAAAATATTTAAAAAATCGCACTTTTCATCCAACCGCAAATAGCAGCGGAATGGCAAGTTGAAACACGCTATATTGATTGCGACATTTGATTCTTTTGACAGCTACACTCCTTATTATGCAATATTTGTGAAAATAGTTGCTATCAACAACCAATTTACAGTACACATGTTTTGAATACAATTTTTTGTTCACTAAATGTTATGACGGAAATTTTCATCAGCATGCAAGGAAGAGATAAGTCAATATCTTTTATGCTTTGTTGAGTTCATTGTTCGTAGAAATATAACAGCAAAGTAAATACCCTTCAGTTATCTCTAATAAATTCAGGCATAATAAATTATCTATTCAGAGCCAGCACTTTTATGTTTGAGAAATACTATCTCTCTGTTTTTTCGTGTATGTGAAAAACTAACTCAAAAACAAACCAAACTACATAACTGAAACCTGGTAAGCAATCTTATAATAAAACTTAAGATCTGTATAGAATTTCGAAGGAAAATGAAAGGTGTGTGTGTGATTTCTTATCATATGCTTGAGATCAACTTTCGAGTCAAGCTAATAACAGAGATTTTCTGAATTCAAAGTATACTTATAACAATAATCTGAAGCTTCATCAGATGAGAAAATTGATAAGAAGTATGCTTCAGAAGCTCTTGAAATAATTATAGAATTTGATTCATCTCATACTTGCAAAAAATGAGATGATTGAGTGAACAGTAATGCGTCATTATATGTCCTTCATCTAACAGTGGGAATCGTTTTCTTCAATAAAATTATTTATATCAAAATGCGCTTTACAGGAATTTATATCATTTTTTTAATCAAAATGATATAAATTCAAATAAAAAATGAATTCAAATTATATAAAGAGAATTTATATCAAAGTGCACTTTACAGGAATGCACTTCACTATGTAGTAGCTTAACCTTCGGGGAGGGGGTACCTGGAAATGAGGATGAAATGCTTCCGGCATGGTAGTTGGATCTCGCCACCCTGGATGGTACACTAATAGGAGGGTAGGCTCCTCCCATCGATGATGAGACGTACTACTGGAAGGGTTGTACCGTGGCCAGTGATAGCCCTTAGGACTTAACTTCTGTTCCCACCTGTGATGCTGTTTGCGGTGATCCGGTCACTCAGTTGTATGGTTTAAATCCCTGTTCCTTCCTGGCGGATCGGACAGTTTGGTATGACTTACAGCAATGTAGCGACTCACGAGGATCATCTTGTAATTCAGGACGACAAACTTTTGGCATGATGGATGATTCTTGCCACCTTTGTAGGTATACAAAAAGGTTGGGTTTGGCTAACTCCCATCAATGAAGGGACGCACTTCCTTAGAGAAGTGTTGTACCTTGGCCAGTGATGGCCCTTAGAACTCAACCACAGTTTCCACCTGTGTTGCTGTTTGCGCGATCCGGTCATTCAGTTTTATGGTTTAAATATCTGTTCCTTCTTGGCTAGTTGGACAGTTTGATATGACTTACAGCAATGTAGCAACTCACGGGAAGCACCTCGTAATTCAGGACAAAACCCCTCTGGCATGATGGATGGTTCTCGCCAGCTACGTAGGTATACAAAAAGGTTGGGTTTGACTACCTCTTATCAATGACTGGACGTACTTCCTTATGGATGTGTTGTACCAAGGCTGGTGATGGCCCTTAGGACTCAACAACAGCTCCAGACAACGTTGCTGTTGAGGCGGTCCAGTTATTCGTGTGCCTTCGGGTGGCTATGAGTAGTCAGTATACGGTTACAGCAATGTAGTGTTATCCGTCTTTCTCTGTCTAATAACTAAACAGATAACCAAGGACACAATCTAAAGAGGCCATAAGCAATATTATTTAATAATATGCTCATATACAGAGAGAATTCTGTAGGAGGACCTATAAAAGAATCACAATGGAATAGTTAGTAAGTTTCGAGAAAACGTTTTATCGAAGAATTATGCAGAATAAGATCAAACGATTCTGTTGAAATCACAAAACCGTTACTCTCCTTTTCTTAAAAAGTCATCTCAATACCATGTTTTTATTGCAGATTTTGGATGGATATGGAAATAAAATTCTGGTATTCGAAATGAATAAAGGAATTGTCAAGCTTTTAAGCTTTTAAATTAATTCATTTCATTTGGATTTACTATTTATCGAAAAACATTTGAATTAAAATGAGATATTCACCCCTCTAACAATGTTTTAGGAGAGAAAAATATTGACAAAATAAACGCCTTTTAAATATATTTTGCTTTCTATTAACTATTTTGCTATCTAAGTCGTATTGCAAAAAATGGTGAGAAAGGTGTTTATCTCCATAATTACTGCAATCAGACTTATTCTTCCAGTTTCAAAGGTTCATCAAATAAGGTCCTCAAAACTTTGACTTGCATAGACGATAAAAATAATAAATTTTTAAAAAACTAAATTTTTGTGTGGTTCCACATTAGCAAAAAAGTGCTAATTACTAAATTATTTTCCTCGCACTAATCTATTAGGGAAAAAAAAGTTCATGCTTCTATCCATATAATTTTTCTATATATTAAAAGACAAATTTATTACCTTAGATTACTTTTTCATATGTCTGACTTTGTATAAACGAATCTTTCATTGCAATTTTCATGAATAATATACACATAACCAAAGATTATTAAAAAGGCAGAATCAGAAAATAATGCAATCTTCAACATTTATATAAAGCAGTATTTTTAAAATAATTATTCTGTATACTCGATCTTGTTCATCAATTGTAGCACAAAAGCAGTCATTTTGAATTTGTCTATAATGAACTATATAGCGGATAACTGCCAAAGGCAATGCATTTTCTAGTTCAGACATAAGGCTAATTATAATTTACTGAATATAGCGATAAACATTCGATACACTGTTATGTAAAATGGAACTAACGAGTTCTTGAACATGCCATACAATATATTTATGGAAAATTCTTACTGATAATGATCCTATTGTAGGAAGAATGGATTTTTACTGCCCCAAGAGAGATAATTTTAAAGACTTTCTTCTCGATTGAAGCTGTATTCTTCTAGGCATATTACATTTCTTAGAAAAGAAGGTTGTGAGTTTTCTTGAAGTAGTGCTCAGTTGTAAAATTGTAGACACCGGTCGTGTAATTGCCTACTTAAGAGTTGTAACTTAGCTTAGTTATATTGCGGTTCTTTTTAAAGCAGTACTAGGGTTATTTTGGAGTGGACTTCATAAATCTGAACCGTGGTCAAATGACAAGGACAACACACCTGAGCTTAGATCTTGCCTCTCAAAACTTCCAGACCACACTAAGGGGTGGGAGTTTGGCTGGGAGGGATTTAACGTGCCCTAGACCCGTTTACATGACGGTTCTTCGGTGGAATCGAATTTCGAACCTGAAAAACTCCGATCCCGAAGCCAAAACCTTGCCACCGGGCCACCATGTTTCCGCAAAAGTTGTAACAATTCATGGACTTTACGAAAGCCGTATGGGTATAAGCTATTAATTTAAATATTATTGCAGTGTCTCTTTTGAAATGCTGAGCTCTGAACTGATTGTTCGAATTCAAGCATGAGAGTAACTTGAAAAATAAGCTTAAATATCAATTCCTGTATCATTTGAGTAACATCTATATTCTCCGTTCTGTTGCTGTTGTTACTTATGGCACTTGCCATGGACAAGCCAGCTGCAGATTTAAGTCGAAAGGAGCGTCTCTTGTTTTTTCAGTAGCGACAACTAGAGGCGAAGAGTACGACTTAGCTACACATTCACCACATTTGCTTGCACAACCCCTTTTTACAGGAGGGAACAGTCACACTTCTCACAGATAGCACATAGAATAACAACCATGCCCAAACCGGGAACTGTCGAGTAAGACGCGCTACCTCTGTGCCAGAAAGCCGGCAGGCCACAGTGTACTGGAGTTAATGTCTCTGTTTCGGATCCGGAGGGTTGCATGTGCGACACCTGATTCCAACGAAGAACTGCCGTGTAAGCGAGTCTGAGGCACGTTTAATCCATCGGATTCAAACGTCCTCTGACTGGTGTGATATGGAAGTTTGGAGAGGGGATGCCTGCTAAGGTGTTTTCCTCGTCTACAGACCATAGTACAAAATTACGAGGTCCGTCCCGAAATAACCCTAATGTTACTACAGAACGAGAGGACGTTTGACCCGATGGATTTAACTTGCTACAGACCCGCTTACTCGACGTTACTTCGGTGGAATCATGTCTTGAACCTGAAATCCTCTTATTTTGAAGCCGAAACCTTACACAGAAGAGCAGCCATGTTCAAACCGGAATTCGAACCCGTGGCTCCCAGAACACGAGGAAGACGCGCTACCTCTGTGCCAGAAAGCCGACTTTTTTTCCGTTCTTCCTCAGGAAAGTAAAGATTGCTGTTTTTTATAACTTAAATCGCCCAGAAAAGACTTAAGGTGAAATTAGGAAACAACGTTTGCATGCTTCAAGAAAGCACTACAATTATGTATTGCATGAATCATCAGCATTTCACAATTCCATTATCATAAAATATACTTTTCGTTTAAAAAGTGCACAGATGTGAGCAAATAATTTAATTTTCTTGATCATAATTCCAGTTATTTTCTGCGATATCTTAAATGCTCAGTATTAAAAGTTCCGATTCCTTTCTTTATAAGGTTGACGTTACATCTCTCGACCAATCAAAGTGCAAAAACATAATATGTGATAAGTAAATTTCTGTCACGTCATGTTGGTAGACAAATATTAGCATATGGCAGTGCGCTTCCCGAATAAATTCGTATTTCTGATATATATTTCCATCGAAATTTATATGTTCCTTAAAATTTAGAAATAACTATATTAAATTTTTTTTAGATGAGAACGTGAAACTTTGTGCATGCCTGGATGAATATAAAAGAGACATTTTATTAACTGTTGCCTTTATTAACGCGACATTTATTTTTAAACGGGACATTTTATTAACTGTTGCATTTATTAACGGGACATTTATTTTTAAAAGGGACATTTATTAACTTATTATTAGTCAGGGGAATTACAGCTTGTTCCACTTTTTTAAAATACCTTTTTGTGATACCCAGCATTGCTTAAGAGAGTATTTCATATTGTCTACTGAAACAATTCTATAAATACTTTGTAAGGCCCAGATAATTCTCCAGAGGAAACTGTTAGTTGTGTAATCCAATCATCTGACGAACAATTAACATGAAAATATAATAGCTTTCTTTATAATGATTATGCATTTTTCATTTAACATTTCGTCTATAAAATATTGTTGATTACCCCCGTAAAGTATTTTGATATTTCTTTCAGTGCTGTAAATTGAGTAGACAAAAAGAATTTTAAAATATTTAGATCTGCTATAAGCTATTTCTTCTGTTAAGATCTAATTTTGTCTGTGTTTGAGATTTGGAAGTTCATCATGACTGTGTGCACCAATGATGGATAGTTATTTTTAAGATCAGAATACCATCATTTTTTTCAATGGCCATCAACTTATTTATTTGCTCCTATTCCTTTTGTTTTGAAAAATATTGAGAAAGTATTAATGTTACACAAATTAAGACATGGATATTGTCCCAGAGTTTAGCAATAATTTGCTTTCAGTAATTTTAGTTTCATTTACTTCTATAAGTACCAAAACTTCCCTAACATTCAGCTCTGAATTTCCAATACAAAAGCTACTGCGGCGACACAACTAATGATGCTAATAAAACGATACCACATGTGGTAGCGATGGCTTTGCGAGAAGGTTTCAGCTTCCAAGATCGGGGGATTCCAAATTTGAAAACCGATTTCATTGACTAATCACGTGTCAGCGTGGACCTGGTGCCCGTTAAGTCTCTCAAAGACAAATATCCCCCGGATGGTATGACGTGGAAGTTGGCGAGGATGTACCGGCTCAGATGTAAATCTCATCAGTTGACTGCAGTTCAACATTATTGGGTCCCTCTAAAAATAACTCTCATATTGCTTCAATGTTGGTTGTAAATGTAGCTGAATTAAATTAAATTCAGCCAAAATGACTTCACTTGCATCTTTTAGAATTAAATTTAGTGATTTGCTTATTTAATAAAAATATTTATAGTTCATTTTCCATGTTAAAAAATACTCATTTATTTTTTTGTTCTATTTTCAGCCTATACATTCAAATGGATCTGAATGCAACTCAAAAGAACCATCGAAAACAGATGGATGCTCTAGTTATTTTTCTTTCGTTAATGAAGAATAAGTAATATAAAAAAAGGAGTCTACACACACAATAAAAGTGTCTTTTGCTTAAATTCTATAGTTGTTAAAAAATTTCTGGAGTTGCTGTGCAGGCGACAAAATGAATAGGTGTAATTGTTATAGCAGAATATTGAATTGCTTTCTCCATCTTGCTGAAAATAAAAAGAAAAAAATGTAAGACAGATTTACTAAGGAATATTTGATTTCAATAAATGTTCTAAGCATACAATTGTTTAATTTTTTAAAAACAGAATCCACCATCCATCATTCCCATGATTTTATTCTACTCTTTTTGTTCTCACTTCATTAACTTGAAAACTATTCAGACCGGAATTTTGCAATATGCTCCGCCATTTATGATCTTCTACTGCTAAAGTATATATCATCATGTTCTAAGCATATAATTATTCAATTAAAAAAACAGAATCCACCATCCGTTATGCCCATGATTTTATTCTACTCATTTTGTTCTTACTTCATTAATTTGAAAACTATTCAGACCGGAATTTTCCAATATGCTCCGCCATTTATGATCTTCTACTGCTAAAGTATATATCTCACAAAAAGAGAGAAGCTTCTATAAGGATTATTTTATCGAATAAAACATAAAATGAATTTGAATTACGAACCTACTATGTACAGGGCGCATCAGAAGGTATAGCCTCGGTTGTATGACGTTTCCTTACCAGTTATAAAGCTGTCAATCAATGGTCTCATTTACAAGGCGGTCGTGTTACTGATAGGGATCAGTCCTAGAAGAGGTTGCAATATTTTAATCTTTATCTAAAAGTGTCAGATTTGGCAAAAGTTAACATTATGTTCAAAACGCAATTTTAATTACTTAATGGTATGTTTTTAATACAATATAATGCGTTTTAATACAATCTGGATACTTTCCACTTTCCCTTTGCGGAAAGATGGATTGCTTTTCAATGAATTTATTCAAAAATATATGATAAAAATCAATGACAAATTATATTTCTTCTCATATAAATACTATATCCGTTTCGAAAAAATAATAATTTCTTCTAGATTTTAGATGGTAAATTCATTACTTTACATAAATATAACGATTTGCATTAAATGAAAGGATTTTGGTTTAATTAATTTTTACTTTATTTCTGTTTGATTCGTTTGATTTATTCAATAAGTTCGCGCATTGAAATATATGTTATTTATATATTGGCCCATAAAAAAGTTTTCTAAAGTTTAGAGTACAATTAAATGAGGTTAGTAGTATTGGAATGATTTATAATGGGGGAAAAGTTAAAAAAGTAACTTTTGAAATGCTGTAAGTAGTAAGAGCTTCCAACTACGGATATTAAATTTCCATGTTACATTAGTTTAAAAATTCAGTCTCCAAAATAGAAACACTGTAACAAATATACACTTATTTTTATAATAGCATATTTAACTTTTAATGTTATTGCATTTTTTAAAAAAATCTGTACTTTGATAAAGATAAATTATTTGTTCATTATATAACTTTTCATTTTGAATATAAAATATTGTAAATACACTGTACCTAAAATTAACAGCTTACTAAAACAGAAGTACATTAATATTTTTCTAACTGATTATTTTTAGCTAAAGTTTGTAGATGTTAGCTGAATTGAAATTTAATTTTCGACAAAATGCTCTATTTATTATACCATAACCCAAATCTAATGCTGAAAAATAAAATAGTATTTGAAAAACGATTTTTACATTAAAATATGTACTATATATTCTTCAAAAAATTAAACTTCTTTAAAGATCGTTTTTTTATGCAAAATAAGTCATTAACTATCGCGATGAAAGAGGTTTTGGTAATACACTCTTCAACATCATACTTTTATACTCATTTATACTTTTATGGTAAATTTTTACCGCTTAACTATGCTTTTTTTTCTATATTTCAAACAATGTAATTATTTCCAATTTTAAAAGAATTCAGGGCTATTTAAGTCAATCTAGGGGCTCTGAGAGCAAATGAAAATCTCGAAGCCCTTTTTTTCCTTCACATTTTTTAAAATCGATTTTTATTTATTTTTAAGTTTTAAGTAACAAATTTTGAAAAATTACAGTTAGTTACAAGCCTCTTTCTAAATATTCCATTTTAATATTTCACGTATAAAAAAAGTGCACATTTCAAATGTAAATATAACTTTCAGCAAAAATTGAAAAAAACAAAACAACAGGACAACTTTCTTTAATAAATTCTAAATAATATTATAAAAAGAGGGACACTTTTCTGAACTGAAAAGCTCTAAATTTTTTAGAATTAAAAAATAGCAAAATGAACAACTAATATATTGTAAATAAGTATATTACTAGAATAAAGTTTCGAAGTTAAATTAATGAATACTTGATTTTGACTTGAATAAATTTGATTGCATGGGCTCTGTCATTAAATGAAGTATAAAACTAAACTTTCTAATGCTACTAAAAATTTTCAAGAGATGAGGAGCTCCTTGGAAATTGCCAAGGAGCCCCTCATCTCTTTGCCTAGGCCAACTTTGCTGATTCATAATCCTGCCCTTCTTCCCTCCTTGATTAGAATCTTTTAAATAATCTCTTTGGACTGTTGGCATTACAGCTATCATATTGCCGATTCAAATCTCTTGAGGATTTAATTATATTTATTAGAAATGGCTTTAGGTTCGCGCTTGGATGTGCCCAGTGATTCGATCATTCTTAAGGGATTATTTTCCAGTGAAAACAATAGACATGTTCCAGACATTTAGCTACGGAAAAAGCCTGGTTATCTCACAATGCGCTCCTATTTGCAGAAGCCCAGTCGAGATCAAAATAAGATTTCAAGAGCAAATGAATTTAGAACATAAGTTTATTTATTAAAAGAAATAAAGTCAGATTATCACATCCCCTGGAGAAACTCTTGCTGTAACATTAAAGAAGTTTTTAAAGAGATGTTATTTTCCTCATAATAATATGAGGGAACGTTCACTTTTAATTCTGTAAATTACTTTTAACCATAATACATGAAACTTTGATTAAATCTTTAGAATGTTTTTGTTATAGTAATTTGTAATTGGGTTATTAAAATATAATAAATCATTTTCTATTAATACATGGTTAAATAAAAAAATTGCATCCTAATACATTTGCAATTTTTTTCTGAATATAGGCCAAAATTTTGGTGATTTTACATTAAACTAGAAGGAATATTTAACAGAAAGTTAATTCTATAAACCACAAAATATAATTTAAATTATTCCTTAGATCAAATTTATATTTTAAACCTATAGTCAAAGTAGCCTCTCTCAAGAAATGTTCAATATACTTAAAATTATAAAAATATTCCTATCATTGTTTAGCATTAATTTATTATGAAATTCATATATTACTAATATTAAATATCATTTACGTAAAGAAATGCTTCCCATTTTCTTCCAATACAAACAATAACAACAAAAAATACAATTTGAAAGAATGCAAAATAAAGTAAAGCAAAATAAACACAGTTTCTAGCATATACAGTAGCAATTATATGTCAAGATTATTTAGTATTTATTCTATTTCTTTTAATAAAGAATAATCTTTTATTTAATATTGATTGTTCATGAAATATAGGATATATTACTGATTTTTATTATACACAATATATACTTGAGAAATAGCCTTACATCATTTTTACCTTTATTTTGCTTTGCACTTTCCCAATTTTCCATTTTTCTATCTATATTTTAAGCACATAATATTTAATTTTTCAATTATATCACAGGTGATATCAACAATAATTTCAAATAGAGGCATTAAAAAAATCCTTCATTGCTTCATTCTGTAGTTAAATCTTATTCGTAAATACAAAAAAATACTAAAAAAACTATTACAGGCGTAACCTAATATTGAAACCTACTCATCATGGAAAATATACCTAATCTTCTTATTCTGGTCACAAAAATAGAAAAGAAAACATGAAATATTCCTAACAGCGAGACAAAAGACAATATGACGACTATCGATTTGCAGATTTTTTTTTTCCAACATCGAAATATGTTGTTGCAAAATACGTTTGAAACATTAAAAAAAATTGTTAAATATAGAAAGAAAAATCACACGGTGACAAATTTGTTATCATTAAAAAGATAGTAACTTAAGATTTTATTCCTTAACCAGAAATAAAAATAAGAAGATACCATCCACTGATAATCCAAACTATATCAGGACATGGGGGATTCTCTGCAAATTTCCAAAGATTTGGAAGAATGCAGGAAAATAAAGGCATTTGTGGAGGAATCGGTACTGTTTACCACTATTTAAAGGAATGCACAGAAATATCCGAACATAGAAAACATGTGCAAGTTGAAAATAATGACTTGAATTCAGTGCTGATGGTACCAGGAAATATTAGGACTCTTTTGCCAACTGTTTGAAAGTTTGTAGAGAAGGAGGATGTCAGTAATTGACCAATTTGGGGCCAATTACTTAGAAGAGAATAACACTTTGATAAATTTGGTCAATGTAAGGATGAACATTGCTAAAGACCATAATCGGCCTTTACAAATCCTGTCGATACTACTACGTTGAGTGGTGGCTAGGTGGTCGGCTGTACTTAAGAAGAAGATATCATTAAAAAAATGTTTGAAAATCGTACCGAAAATCACTTTTCTACCCTCTAAAGTATATATTTGACAAAATTGAAAAGCACAAGTCAGATGGTCTGGTTAGTACAGAGCCAGCACATACACACTGAAACAAAGTTGCATAAGCTTTTTCCTTTTGTTTAAATAACAAAATTTAGTTAAAATATCAATACATTTTCCCGCCAAACAATCTTGCCAACCGATAGCATGTTTTTAGCAAACCTAGACTAATTACACCCTACCCCCTTTTTTTTCAAAGATCTACGCATGATTTATTGGACATTTATGACCAGTATGGGAATGTCCATACGGATCGGTTTCACTACCCAATTCTCCGACGTCAAATGAGACAGGTACTAATGAGGGGAGACAAACATGGTTGGAAACACCATCTGTGGTAACACGGTTAAAGGTTTCGAGGGTTTCACTTTCACGAGTAATTTCTATTTCTATTTCTATAAAAGGTAAAGAGAAATTTACAGAAAATGTTGGTTATGTGTTTTTGTAGGCTCCGTTTACATGCATGCAAATAATCGTAGAGGTTTTATGGCTAAACATTTAAAATACTCTTTTCCGTTGCAGTGCTCCATAAATGACAAACACGTATGCTAATCAAATTTCATTTCCTACTATCAGCCCATACTCCTATATATATATATATATATATATATATATATATATATATA
>JAOUZG010030883.1:2140230-2163844 GCA_026289955.1 Argiope argentata | reverse complement strand
ATATATATATATATATATATATATATATATATGAGTTCAGGGATATACATAAAACTTTTTTATTGTAAAAAGGGGATTTTGGCTTAAAATAATATGAATTTTAAATCATTAATTAAAAGCAAAGATATAAAATCCTTACTTTCAATGTGCGAGTATTACATCCCCAATAAAGTGTTTGTAAAGTTACAATAATACATCATGGAAAAAAGTTAAATTTTATCTGTTTTCATAGAATAATCACAACATTTAAATGTAAATTGTATTAACTCTCATTAAACTAGAATGAAGGAAATATCTTGCATTTATGTATAAAAACAATATAAATATAATACAGAAATATAAATAAAAGAAATTCTACATCATTCACTGAAAGCAAAGATATAGAATCCTTACTTTCAATGTGCTGGAGAAGTTCCTGCTGCTAGTGAAGCCATTGTCTGTTTTGAAGTTAAAATTATCTTCAGAATACCAAAGTCAGATGTCAGGGGTGTCGCAAGTTGCGGCATTATTCTCTCTTAAAAAGGATCGCAGACGGTTTTTATTCCAGATTTCTATGGAGATAAAAGAAAATTAGCCAGGGAAAAAGAAGAGTCGAAGCAATATAGTTATGAAGAAAAATCACGAGAACACAGTTGTGATCGAAAGTCAACAAAGAACAATAACGGAAAATGAAGAAAAATGGAATATTTTGATTAGTACATATGAAGCGACTTATTTTGAAGTTCGTAGTTACGCAACTACGGTACAAGCGACATACGAGATGATATAAACTAAATATATAAAACACAAAAAGCAAATACATTATTTATAAATAAGCTATAAATATATTGTTTTTTTCATACGTATTTGTGAAATAATTTTTGTAAAATTAGCGATACAGAAAATTTTATTCTATATTTTACTTATTATAAAACAGCACAACTGCACTCAATAACATTGAAAAATGACATCTTTCAATAATGTTATTTTTTCTACAGTTTTTTTCCTTTAACAGGGCCATTGTAAAAAAAAAGAAATGTGACTACTTTTTATTAGTAACATATAAAAATTATTTAATAACAAAAATTTCTCCTTAACTGTGTATGAAAGAAAGCCAGAGGTTTTCACACATTTTTATCTGACTTGATTTGATTCATATTCCTAAAATTTAGGATCAATTTTTTTCACTCACTTTTTGAGGCCCTTTGTTTGTGAAATTGGTTATATAGTTGTTTATTCAGAACTTATTTCAAAATTTTTAGAACTGAACTCTGAATCATTCAATTAATTAAAAATAATCATTAATTTGAAATTTGCCGCGACATCTCATAGTAATGAGAATTCATATTTTTAACAATTTGTAACATTATCCATAAAGAATTATAAAAAGTTAAAGAATAAAAAGTAGAAAATAATATTTATATTAAATTTAAAATAAGATTTATATTATATTTATTAACACATTTTATTAAAGTTATTTACTTTTAGAATAAAGTTTTAAAAAATTCACAAATATAGGTATCAAAATCAAATCTTAGCGCATGATGTATTTGAAGAAGTAATCTCGATGAATATAAAAAGAAAGTAAATAGCTTAACATAGAAGGAATTTAAAATATTTTATAAAGGTGATTAAAATTCAGAATTGTATGAGCAGTTGAAGTGTATATGATTTGATTTAAATTTCCTCATTTTTGTCAAAATAAGATTATTTACTTTCATGAAGCTACTAAAAGCAAGCTTTTTTATGTCTTATTAATACAAGTAACAAGTTTTCGAAGGCAAGAAAGTATTTTGTAGAAGTAGGCATTCACAACAGTATCTGATGGTTTAATCCTTTTAATTACCGACGGGGATTTAAAGTACCCTTTTAAATACGATTTATATCTTCACAATATGAAATATGACTATTTTTTCTAACACAATTTTAAAGAACACAAAGAACGTGCTTCCAATAGAAAACAGTAGATGTCAACAAAAAATAACATTAAAATTTGTTGTTATTAATTTAATTAACAAAATTATTGTGATTAATTAAACTTTTTTTCTTGTTTTTGAGTTTGTGGTTTAAAAATAAACTGAAATATTAATGGCAAAATAATTTGGTAAATAAAATAAAAACATTTTTGGAGGTAAGTGAAAATATTTTATAGAAGTAGACATTCATTACAGAATATGATGGTTTAACCCTTTATTTACTGATGGTTTTAAAGTACCCTTCTAAATGCTATTGATATCATCGCAATAGGAAATACATGACTATTTTTTCTAACATTATTTGAAAGGACACGAAGAACGCGCGTCCAATAGAAAGCAGTAGGAGTGAACAAAAAATGACATTAAAATCTTTTATTATTAATTAAATTGATTAAATTATTGTAACTAATTAAAGTTTTTTCTTCTTCCTGGGTTTAGGATTCGGAAATTAATTAAAAAATTGATGGTAAAATAATTTGATGAATAAAGTGTTAAATTAAAAAATTGGTAATCACGCAGAGGTGAGGGGGATTTTCAAAAAGAATTACTGAGACAGAAAAACCTGGTTTATCTCTATATGAAAGCACATTCGTATACACGATTTGGTTTATCTCTATACGAAAGCACCTGCGTATACATGATTTGGTTTATCTCTATACGAAAGCACATTCGTATACATGATTTGGTTTATCTCTATACGAAAGCACATTCGTATACACGATTTGGTTTATCTCTATATAAAAGCAAATTCGTGAGATTTGTGACAATACAGTATAAGTATTTATTCTTTTAATACATGAACTAGTACCAATAAATAAAGATGCAATGATATAAAATTAACTGCATTTTCGTTAAGATTTGATGCTTTTTATAGTTATAGCTTTATGAAAAGCTTGGTATCTTTGTGCTACCTTGTGTTCTTTTTGAATTGAACCTCGTGCCGTTTGGTGTCAAGGCAACCAGTCATGTGATTTCATTGAATAAGCGTGCCTTAGCTGTGTGCGTGATCCAACGTCAAGCTGCAACGTATAGATTTTGTTCCGAGCTTTATTTTTAGACTCAGAAATGAGACATTTATTTCCCACCGCATGGCAATCTCATTGGAAATCATTGAACCGAGAGTGATGGAATTCAAAGCACACGTGGAACTAGGCGGCATTTTTGGCGAATTATGTATTTTATTTTTGAGGAGAGCTCGGATTCCTAGTAGTTTCCAAATGAGAGCAGTAATTAAAAAGAAGGGGCAAGTTAGACATTTGAAGTATTTTAAATCAAAATCAAAACATAAAATATTTGTTCCCAAAATTTGGGTTATTGCAAGAAAAGTTATCTTCCAATCTTCCCAATGTTAACCCCCATCTTCATATAATGTTTTTAAATTTGGAAAATTTTATGATTCTGCTCGTTTCAGTTTTTTAAGTGGTCGTTAGATAATTCATCCAGGTCGTTTCTTCTTTGCGATTCTCTGTACTATTTCTGGGTATAAAATTAAGTTTAAATAGTATTAATCCTGATCCAAAGATGAGAATACAATCTTATTAATTCGAAAATTGATAAAAGTAAAAAGACTTTGTTTTCACAGAACGGATAGTATTTTTTGTAATGAAATGAAAAAATAACTCTAGCAGATTTTTTTTGAGTCTCAGGTAGCATTTTCCGGGTACAGATATTGGATTATACAATTAGCTGTATCAAATGCGCAATTTTAGCATGTTATGCAACTATAGTAACTCATTTTCATATGGTTCATCCTTTTGAACTTATTTGAATAATAAAATTTCAAAAGAATGATTCGTATAGCTATATTACCAATTTAAACCTTTGTTATATTATTTTCCTAGAAGGGATTTATCCCAGGGGGGCACCTCGTATTAGGGGATGAAATGATTCCGGTATGGTGGTTGGATCTCGCCACCTTTGGTGGGTACATTAATAGATGAGGGTTGGACTCCTCCCATCGAGATGAGGGTTGGACTCCTCCCATCGACTCCTCCCATCGAGGGTTGGACTCCTCCCATCGATTCAAGGGCTGTAAATTCCCGAAAAGGGATAGTCGAGGGTTGGACTCCTCCCGAGGGTTGGGATAGTCGAGGGATAGTCGAGGGTTGGGATAGTCGAGGGTTGGACTCCTCCCATCGATTCATGTACTTCGTACGGGGGGGATGTACTTCGTACGGGGAGGGCTGTACCGTGGCCGGTGACGGCCATTAGGACTCAACCACAGTTCCGGCCAGTGTTCCTGTTGCGGCGGTCCGGTCCTTCAATTTTTTGTTTAATCCGTGTGTCTTTGTTGCGGGTCGGAAAGTCTGTCTATGACTTTCCTATAAGGGATATATTTTTAAAGTAGTTAAAAGATTTTTTTTGGAAAATACAGTTTCGCCTGCACCTATTTTTATGATAACAGATTTTTCTAATTTTTTAATAATTTTTTTTTATTTTTTTATCTACTTTTGGCGATGAGAAGGAGCTGTCAGAAGATACGAATGGTGCAAGAAATCGAAGCAAATGCAGGGTGTTGCCAAATTCGACCAACAAATTCAGAGAAGAAATTCTATGTACCAAGGGAATAAAAAAATCATCATACAATAGGGTCCCAAACGACCTTTAGTAGGGGAAAATCGGAAAAGTATAGGGTCTCGAGAATCCTTCGAAACTGTAAAAAATTAGTGAAACTTATTTCTGTTTTTCTTGAATATATTAAAAACTCCCTAGTTTTCACACTACATGCTTATATAAAATTAAAGAATATAAAATTCCTTACAATTTTAATATTTTTACAGATAAGAATTCCAAACTACTTTTTCGTTTTCGGGAATTTACAGCCCTTGAATCATCAAATCGCTATGCACTTTCGTGAAAAAACACTTATAAGAATGCGCTTTCACTTTAAAAAACTCAGCGTTGAAGCATCATTTTTTATTCAATTCCAACTATTAACTAGCACTCTCCACGTATACATCTTGTTCAAATTTTCAGTCGTTAATAAAATACTTTTTATTCATCCACACAAGTTGAAATGCATTTTTTAAAACTTGTAGTGGGTGACACTTGATGTTAATACATGAAAGAAATCATCATCATTATCAAATACTAATTCATTAATTAAATTTATTCTTCAATTAATACTATCAGTTTACTCTCTCTATATATATATCTTGTCTAAATTTTCAATCTTAAATAAAATATTTTTTTATTCCTCCACTGAAGTTCAAATGCATTTCTTTAAAATTGTAGTGGATGGCTCTTGATGTTACTACAGGTTTTTCAAAACCAAATTAATGAGTTCAATTTAATTAACTTTTAATACTTTAAATAGAGTTTTAACAATTTTTAATGAAAATTGAAATAATCGGGCAGTACCTCAAACGGTAAAATGCGAGGGTTTCAGTATTTTTCACGTGAAGGTGAAGAATACGTTTTCAAATTTTGCGAAAATCAATAATTTTCTGATGAATTTTTTATATTAATTGTAATTATTTAATAAAGAGTAACTAAAATAAAAAATTTCTTTGTTGATCTAACTAAGTATTGACTTAATATTTTTGATATTACTTTTTTTAATTAAATTTTTTAGTTACCAATAATTCACGGGTACCATATATTTTTTGCGATTTTCACCTACTAAACGTCGTATAAGACCCTATACTGTAAGGCGATTTTATCCCCCGGTAAGGCAACACCTTCTATAGATTTCGTTTTTCGTTTCCCTGTATAGAACACCCTTTATAGTCAGCATGAAAGTAAGTAGAAAATTATCTACTTACCTATATCTCGAGCCATAAAAAGATTTCGAAACAAAAATTACATGGATGAAAACAGAGATTTAAAATAAAAATCAACCTCTGTATATTATCAAATGGAGTGATAGCGAATTATCATTCAAGGCATATCGTTAACGTTCGTTATGAAGTAGCAGATTAGGAAGCAAAATTCTTTTATTCTTATTTACATTTTATTTTAATTTATTTCAAAACACAATCAACGTTATAGGTGTATAACATGCTCATTTTTAGAGCAAATTAAGTAGCGCATTTTTTGTTTCATTTTGTTATGTTGTTTTCTTTTCTAATATCAAATAAATAAAATAGAAAAAATATCATCTTCTGTATGGCAGATATTTCAAAAACATATAAATCCATGCAGTTAGTTATTGAGTGATATTAAGATTAGATATTAATTAATTAATTTGTGAATAATGTCGAATTAATTTGTATATAATTCGTTTTTCGAAAAAGTATTAGTCTCTCGTCCATGTTTCATATCAATCCTTTGACTACACATTTATTTGAAATGGCTTTTGTATTTGAAGTGCTTTTAATTTTCGGAACGTGTGAAGGCAGTAGCTTTTACTTAAGAATTCATTAACTTCTTACTATTCAGAATATATACTGTTTCGTGAAATTTAAAGGACTTAAGCTAAGTAGAATTTTAAAAAATTCAAACATAAATTCAAACAAATACGTCCAATGTACCCAAAGGGCTAATGCAATAAATGCAAAAGATTTAATCAAATACTTAAAAATTGAAGCATTGATTAATAGGAAACATTTCCGCCTCATCTGAATTTATGTCAATTTATAATTTGTTTTCAATTTATTAACCTAAATATTACTTAAAGTATCTTAAATCGTCATTTCTGATTTGAGATTACAAATATTACCGGATGATGGAAAATCTCTATTAGAAATTTGAAAAGTGGTAGGAAAGGAAAAGAGTAACTGATGTAATGTAAACTGATTACACATTTTATATTAATGAACTTTTATTTTCTGATCAACGCTTAAATTTATCAATTTTCATTCAAGTAATTTGATGATATCTCCATTCACCAAGATGTACTTCAAAACTATGTTTCAAAAGTCACAGAAACAAGTCATCAATAGAAATCCAATCCTTATTCGCATTTTGAAAAGAATTAAAAATTTTAAATTAATATTTTAATATTTAAAATTACTTTTCCCGTTTAATCCATTCGTCTTAAAATCTGTCATTGCCCAAGATTTACGAATTAATATAAACCAAGACGGAAATCATGCTTCTCTGTTAATAATAGCTTCTTAGAAATTAGTTTTGCAAATTGTACCATAACAGCCTCATTATCAAGATTTGTTAGAATGTGACAGTTATAGTCTTTGGAGGAATGCAATAAATAACAAGTTTCTATTCTCTTACGAATGATGCTGGCTTCTTGCCAAACTAGGACGAAGACGATTGGGTAGCTTCTGGAGCATCCAGTCCTCTGAGTGAATAAAAAATGCCTTCGATAAAAAATGCATTTACGAATCAAATATTTTATTCAGCTTGTTAGCAATCAAAGTCAATTAATAATTTTCCAATTTCGTTCTTATAATACATGAAAGCTCAGTGATAATTATTTCCTTTTAGAATTTGCTCAATTTCAAAGTTCCTCTAGAAGTTCGAACAAGTTTCATTCTAAGTAAATACAATAATGTGTTATTTTGTTGTGCTTTTGTAATTTTCGTTTTTTCAAAAGGCATTAAGTATTCACAGAAGGTGGAAAAATAGTATTTGATTTGCAAGTTTGATTTGATATTGCAAGTTTTTTTTATTAGAGCATGTACCATACATAGTAATGGACATTTTTGTAGTAGTCGAGCTCTATTGATGCTATATCTAATTTTGATAATATCTAAGAATACTGATAACTATAAGTTTTATATCTCAGTAATATTTCAAGTTTTAAGTTTCCAAATCAAATATAGAGAAAATGGAAGACTGTACCCTTTGACTATTCACATATATTTCTATAGAAATACATTTAATAATGGGGATAGAAAAAAAATTAAATTATTTTTTCCTAAGAAAAGCAGGAAAGCGGTCACAAATAAACCGAAGAATTTTCAACTCCCGCCAAGGTCTTAAATGTCATAAAAATTGACAAATATCAAATATTTTTTTTAAAAAAATCTAAAATTTACCATGCCTTATTATTATTATGCAATTTCTTAAGAATAATAAATAGTTTTTAAAACCGAAATTGGTCCATAGCTTTTCTCAAAAAAAAAAAAATAAATTAATTAATTACAACATAGAAACCCTAAACTCTAATCATCATCTTAACAAATGACCAAGAAATACATTAATTTAAATTATTTTTTATTTATGAGAGAAAATTGTAAAACTAATCTCCATAATAACATTATTATAAACACATGAAGCAATAACAATCAAGAGATCTTTTTTATAAAGCAGTTTTTGTTATAAAAACGCATTTATTTCCTGTTTTTTGCATGTTATTTTATTCCTTCTTTTCCCGAAATGTCACTTGAAAATGCACGACGAACTACAATGAGGACATTAAGAGCATAATCCTGATATTAAACAAAAACTATTCTCGAGCCTCCAATACTCTAGATGAATAAAAAATGTTAACTTAAAGGATCAATAGTATTTGCTCAATATTTCAGTTGCCAAAATATCGATAAAATACATTGAATACCTAGCCATCTACGACCCCGATCAATTTCAAGTGGAGTACTCAAGCAGTACTTAAGTTGAAAAAAAAAATTCTTTTTGAAGCTGTCGATGACACACTTGTTAATCATCAAAATAAGAAGTATATCACAGAACCTATTGTGACTTTCCATCAGGAAAAGTAAAGTTGTCTTTTCCAATCGAAGAAATTTTTATTTGTTTTTATCAAATCGGAATTGAATCAACTCTTTGGAAGGAGTATAGATTTATACGTGGCTTTATGCCATGTGGTTTCAGTTATATCCTAATTGAAGGCTTTACTGCAAAAAGGATGTAGATCCAACCTAGGGTAATTTGGAGTTGCATGTACTATCATCAGGTAAATTAAAAACTTATCCGTTTGGTGCCAGAAACAAGCAGCTCCAATCGTTAGTCCTCGCGTTACTCAAGCTGTTTGTTGCAATATAGAGAGAGCTCCTGTTTCTACCACCATTCCCGCCACCGATCGTGTTCTCATAAACACTGAAAAATATGCAAGGAAAGCAGAATGAATTTTTTTAGTATGAACATGTTGGTATCATAAAGAAGGCAAGTGAAAAGTTTGTTGTTACTCTAGGAATGATTTTCAGCTTCTTTGATTTATTAATAAGTTTCTTTGGAAAACTCCTAACATCATTTCTAGTGGTAACAAAAGTATTTTATAAAGAAATATAGCATATTTTTTTACGAAAAATTTCAAATTAATGCATGAAACTTATTATGTAGAGATAGGGTTTCAATACTCTGTAACAAGACAGCAAGAATATTTAACATCCCAAACATTACTCCTTTAATATTCAACAAGATCCAACCATCTTACTCCCAGTCCCTTTTAATTAAGAGTCAAAAATACAGGGTGCCAATTAAGACCGGATAAACTTTGTACAACCAGATTCATTGTTTGGAATACATAAAAATGGTCAGAGAATTATAGAATCCCACAGTTTTCGGAAAAAACGAGATATAAAATGTATGACGTCATATCGGGTTTACGAAAAAATATTTATTCGAAACATGAACATCAGTCCCTCATAATTTTAAGTAGGAAGAAGTTCGAAATGTCTCCCGCGCACATAGAGACATTCATACGCGCATCGTGCAATGGTTGGCTAATCTAACTTCGTAGTGTCCACAAAAGTAAATTCACTGGGGAGACAAATGGACTAAGTTCATTTTTGAAGTAACTGGGTCTCTATAAACCAATTCCTTTACATGACCACATAGGAAGAATTCTAAAAGGGACAAATCTGGAGATCGAGGTGGCCATGAAACAGGACCCTGATGGCTAGTCCAGCAGCCGAATAAAGGTTTTTTCGTAAACCGGATAAGACGTCGTACATTTTCTTTCGCATTATTCTCGAAAACATTGGGTTATAGAGGTATAGTTCTTTGGGCTCTTTTTATGTCTTCCAAACAAAGAACCATGCAAAATCTATCCGGTCTTCCTTGGTCACCCTGCATAAAGATATAATGTGACTAGTTCGTAAATGCGTCGCACAAAATGATGCGTACTTCTACCATAATTTACCGACGAAATTGCAGATGAGCCCGACGTTATAGAGGGGGAATGTGATAATTAATAGGATTTTTTTTGTTTTGTTTTTCAAGTCAAATCGTGTATATATTTTGCTAGTTTACTTTAAATAATTAATAATTTTATAATAAAATGCAATGTTATCTTGAAATACTTTTCATATAGGTAGACAGACTTGTAGATATATTTAGTTGGGAAAAAAAAAAGATTATCTCAACATTTAAACATGTACCACGTCATCTCTAAAATATATTTTTGAGTGAAAATACTATCATAATGTGAAGGTTAATCAAAAAATAAGATTAATCAAAAAATATTCACACAATTTAGAATTTTTTAGCGTTTTTTACGGCTTTCTGTTAACTTGAATATTTGGAGCCAACTTTTTTTACAGCATATCCTATCCTTCAATTATTTCACTGCATGCTTATGTCGTAGTTTCTATAAGCATATATTAATAAATAATGGAAAATAATATCGAAATCATATTTTGACCTAATTGGACACAATATCTGGGGGACTTTCAGATGCAATTAGTGAACAAAGAAGTTCAGAATTATGCTTAGACAAATAAGGAAGTAAATTGCCGTGATTCATTTGTCAGAAATAAGTTCCTCGGATTAATTATTTGATACGCTAATTATGTCTTTTGTTAAAAGAATTGTAGATAATGGATATAATTAAAGCTAGATGTACATCTATTAGACAGTTGTTTATGAAATTTGTAAACAAAAATCGAGAGTGCAATTTATTCGCCGTCTAATGGCGAATTTTCTGAACAAAATAACGAAGACAATTGAAGAATTAAATAAATTAGAATACAAAATATAATGTTATTTATCTTAATGATTTAGAAGGCAACTGACTGTTAGAGATAAATATTGAGTCAATGTCATTTTCTGAAAAACAAAGCTTGAGTATTATTTATTATTATTCGAAAAGGAATGAAATATTATTCTGAGAAACAAAACTCAATATAATAATAATGAGGATTATATTTAGGAATCGCTAGAAATGCAATGCTATTAAATTTACCTCGTTTGAATATTTCTATATTTAGAGAAGATTACAGAGAATTCCCGGAATTCATTTGAAGCATCTCTGCACAATAAGGATTAAAATAAAAGAATTCACCTACTTCAAAACTTATTTGCATGGAACAGCTCCAACCGCAGTTTCAGGATTCGTTTTAGTTGAGCAAACTTCTACTGCATTAATCCTTGCATTAATTAAAGCATCTTCTATTGCATTAATTAAACAGCGAATCTGAAGCAAACTTAGTAATTTGTCATATAAATAAATTGTTAATGAGTGATTCTACCAAATCAGTATCTAATGTCACAGAGATAAGAAGAATGTATGAAACATTGAAAGGCTTTTAGGATTAAAAAAACATTTCGCACGCAACAAGTTTTTTTTATATGAATTCGGGAGAATAGAAACGTAATGGGTTTTAAATATTTGATTTGTTATTTATTTTTGGAACTCCTGATCTAGGTTGCCCATTTACATCTGTTTTATTTTACCTAGGTTGCTCAGTTTTATTTTTGAGTCTCTTTAAATTAGAAATGTTTTGATAGTTAATTCTCAAAACGAAATTATACGAAACCAGTTTATATGAATTTGTATTCTTTAAGCCTATTTTAAACTATAGTGTTTCTTTTTTTCAAGATTTTTTAATGGTTTTTTTTAATTTTCTTTTTTGACTAATTTTTTAGTTTATCAGACATTTATAAGAGATTAATATAAAGGGAGATACAAGCACTTATTTAAAATTTGTTTGAAAAAAAATAGAGGTTAATCATCTACTTTCATATGTATTTTTCCCTTTTCAGATCGTTAGAATTTCTGAATGTTGTTACTGATATGCCTTCTAATTTTTTTTGTTTAAAAATATTGCAAAAAAAGTACTGAAGAATTGAATTAAATAGAGGAAATTGAGAGAAATATTTGATAAAAAAGATTCAATTACATTTCGGCGAAAATAAATCGAATGTCACAAAATATTGCGTTCATTAAGGAATCTAAAGAATTACCTGTCAGTAGTTTTAACTATCAGACCCATAAACACAAATTGTTTTTAAACTAAAATGCCCTTTCATCCGAAATCGAATATTTAACGTTAGTTAGTGTTTCAGAAAAGATGAACTTCTTCTATTGTTTTGAAGTCGACTAGAATTGAATACCTGCTATACACATATGATAATAGGAGGGGAAAAAGTCAAATCAAATTAATTTAAATGATATTGAAGGGTCAATCATAGCCATATCTATATAAATAAAAATGAATCGCTAAATGTGTTGTTATGCACAAAACTCGAGAACGGCTCGATCAATTCAGCTAAATTTTTTAAAAATATTTTCGTTAAGACACCAGGAAAGTTCTTATATAGAGAGAAAAAAATGAGAATATTACGAGGAAAATAGAAAACACAACACTTTTCTTACTTTCCCGCCAAAAATCTCAATTTCCGAACTGCCAAATGATTAAGACCAGTTTATTTTTTCTATCACGGTAATGAGGTTAGGCTTAACGCGTTTTCAACCGATAATTTAAAATGATTCGGTTTATTTTCTTGGTGTTTGATGAATTTAAAATTAAACATTGTTAATTAATCTATTCTTCGGATTCATTCTGAAGTAATTTTGAATTAATATAAAAGAGAATAAAGGATATTAAAGATATCTAATCTGTATCGCGTTACCCCAACTGGCTTAGAAAATTCACGGATTTGCTTTGCCTAAATTGGCGTTAAAAATTCACGCATGGGCAATGTTGTAATTGTTGACAACTGTGCTTTCATTGTAATTAAAAATATAAAAAATATGCGTATAACACTATTGCAATTATATCAATCGATAAAAAAAATAGAGTTGACTTGTTTTTAAAGAAATAGGGGCTTGATTTGCGGTTTTGCTTTATTTCAGGTATGCACTGTAAATGAATTGATTTTAGATTAGTTGTGTTCTTTTTCATGCGTAGAAAGTCGCGGGTAAAAACTAGTAGATAATAAATATTTGTAGTCTCTAATTAAATGCTGATTGTATATTGAGAAGAGATTGTGATTTTAGTTATACATACTTCAAATAACGAATCCTGATGTTATTCATCATTTGGTAGATGACTATGATTTTAATGAAATACATCATTGATAATTTTACTCTATAAGCTCATTGCATTTGAAGAAAATGATAATATTTATAACGAGTTTAAACTTAACTGTTTTGGAGCTGATAAATTTTTAAATATCTATGAAAAATACGAAATTCATTGTACTGTATTTGAGAAAGGTTAAAAGAGCAGTCATCTAATTAGATGACAAATTTTATGTTCCCTACACAAAATTTGAGATTTAATTAAATACACAAGCAAACAATTCTTAGTATTTTATATGAATTAAAATTTTTTGAAATACTAAAAAATAGACTTAAAATATTTTTCTTATTTTGTTTAATAAGGTATATTAATATTTCACAATTCTTTCTCTAACTATTTCAAAAGCCTTTCGAAATATATAAATGAAGATAAAGGTTTTATTTTCCATTAGTAATGTTTAAAACTTATTTTTAAAACAGTAGAAAATTTATTTAATTCCAAAGTATGGAAAAGACTACTTTTACATTTAGATGTAACACCAATAGTAAATTTCGCTCCTCTGAATGTAACAAAGATGCTTAAGAATGAAATATCTCAAGTTGTTTTCGTCAGTTTTACTGATAATTGGATTCTTTATTGTAATGATTTCATTTTTTTAAAAAAAATGTCATCCAGCTAATTAAGAATGTTATCCTATTAATGAAGAATGTTATAGCTTAATGAGACGAAGGAAATAAAAAAATGTTAAATTATTAGCCCTCCCCTATTAAATAACTTTTTCAAAACTTTATTTGGGGTAAAATAACTACTATAGCAAGCTCTTCTGAAGTTTAAATTTAGTAAAAAAAGGGATAAATTTGGAATAAAATACAATAATAAGATTCCAAATTGCTCAAAATTATTAAATAAAGTAAATAATAATAATATAAGCCACAAATGTAAGAAAGTAGAGTATTCGTAACGGTATATTTTGAAAAAAAAATCAGTCTCCGTAATAGTCAAACTCAAAATAAGGATTTCAAAAATAACAATGAAACTGAACTTTATTCCAAAAGAAAAAAGTATTACAAAATATAAATAGCTAACTGTAAAAATAACATAAAAACGGGCGTACTTTACATCGGAAAAACAAGAACGCAAGTAGAACAAAGTTTAAAAAATAGAAATTTTTGGCAAATTTACTTTGCTAAAAAAAATGCAATTTTTTGTATACCCTGGGCCTTAATAACTATTTTTTTTCTTCATGGCAGTGATTTCATTGAATTTTCTGAGCAGAAGATATTTTCTGGAATTTTTCTAGATAAACTCTATTCAGATGATTTTTATTTTTGATGTTTTGTTTTATAATTTACAATCCAGTTAGTCACATGTATGCCTAATGGTTGGTTCCTAGTCGTTCCTGGAATTCTAAACCGTTTTCATAAGGCATATATTCCTGATATTTGGGGTCATCATCTAGTTGGTGGACATTTAACATCTCATGATCTAATTTAGAGGTAATTTTAAGAACATAATCTTTTCAAATCATCAACCAGCTATGTTGATGTATTTTAACATTGCTTGTAACCAAATTATTTAGTTCAGAAGCTCCTATAGAAGCCCAAAACATAATCGAGCCTTCTTGTACTCAACAATTTCTCTCATATTCTTTGACTAGACCTTGTTTTAGTTTTCTCTGAGCTATTGATGTTGAATTTATTCTTATGTAAAAAAATAAAGGGTTCAAAAATTGAGTTTTTTCCATACTTTTTTACAAAGTTAAGTCTTCCTTTCCGATCTATTTTGTTTTGTAATTGTTTTCTTCGGATATTTCAGATAATGCGTTCTACTCTGTCTACCAAACACAAATTGTCTCAAGATTGCATCACACTTTAAATTTGCTTCTTATGTCAAATACTGATTCGGAGTGCTAACCTTTTTTTGTTTAAATAGATTTTTTTAAATTTTTTACATTCATACGACTTTTTTAATGAATCTTTGCCCTGGTCTTGTATTATTTCAAGTACTTCCTTGATTATTTCAAGTACTCTGCCTGCAACTTTTCAATATTTCTTCGATTGTCACAGGACTTCTTTATCAATTTGCTGTTCAGAATTTTCTTCTTAATGATTTTCTTATAATTAAATTTTTCAGATCTGTGACATTTCTTTTCCACGAGGTACACTAGTGAATCATTGAATCTTAGTTCTTATCTTATGATAAGGAAGCGACAGTTTTTCAAATTACCATTAAAATTTAAGAAAGTGCAGGATATTATCATGTCTAACCTTTGACTTTTTCAGAAGTTTATGAATTTCACTTTCTAAAAGTGTATATTTTTATATAATTTTTGGGGGTTAAGTTTTAATGACAAGAAAGAAAAGGAGTTAAAAAATTGAAATAGAAATAAGAACTGAGTCAATTCTTCCCATTTTTTAGTTTAATAACCAATGAAACGAATAATACCGTCCAGCGTAATTTTTTGAATCTAATTATTAGAAAAAATAGAATATATAACTAAAACACAAGAAGTTAAAATGGTAAAGCAGCTAAGTTAAAAAAATTGCATCCACATCGCTTGAGAGGAAAAGCTTAAATGTAAACCATTAAGGGGACGTTTGACTCGATTAGATACTTTTGAGACTGATTCACTTAGAGTTAAGACATTTTTTAAACTTATGTATTAAAATATAAATATGTATAATTTCTTAAAAAAACATCTTAAAACGAAATATATTATTTTTTAAAAACGTTTAAAACACATAGAATGCTCAAAAATTTCAAAATATTCCAACCAACTTAATTTTTAATTTTTTTCTATTATTTTTTTCTTATTACCCAATGCAAATTATTTTGGAATAAAACTGTATAACTTTGTAATTCTAATTAGATGATAATTTTTAGAACTATTTTTGTCAACATTTACTGAATTTTCACAGGAATTTTATGTTTTAGGAATTTTATGTTAAAATTGACCTTTAACTATAGAAAAAATTCGAAACATAAAATGCATACAATAATTTCTCTTAATGTTTGACTGAAATCTTTATTATCAATTTCAGTAAATTTATTTCAAAATTAAGATCTCTGGAGCATTTCGAAGATATATTTATATCCAATTACAAATATCCTTTTAAGATAAATCGCTAAGATGCACTTTTTCCCCTCTTAACCGTTCAATTTTTTATTTTACTGAGCACTATATTTCATAACACTATTTAAATTGAATAAAAACATATTTTGTTCATGAAACGATAAAAATAAAATTGCATGTTTTTCTTTAGTTTTGCTTATTTCAAGGCACTGTCCCCACAACTAAACAACTGTTTTGCCATAAAATAAGAATGAGCAAAAACTGTTCCGTTCCCTGATTTTAAAAAAAATTAAACTCATATCTTAAAAAAATTAAATCGAAGATTCATAACCTATTCAAAAGGATAAAAGAGAGGTTAGCTTAGCGTTCTGTATCAATTTATCAACTGCATCAATTGTTTTCCGATTTAGTTTAGCAGATGTTTCTTGTCTCTGCTTAGCAGATGTTTTTTTTTGTTTCTGTTTAGCAGATGTTTCCAGAAAATATAATGAAATCAGAAACCCACTTCCTTTAATTGGCACACTCTATTTATAAATTTCATGGAATGCCATATTGATAAAATGCTGCATGAGATCTTGAATAAGATAATTGCTTCTTTTAAAAGATTTTGCCAGTTGAAATTGGAACTTATAAATTAATGCTATAAGAGTTTCTCTATCTCCTGGATGTTAAATTAATTTCTGTATTCTATAGACAATGTTTATTTCCTTTTATCTGGTTTTATTATCTAGTTAAAATTATATTTCTTGATGACATTTCAAGCACAGCTCCAAGTTTGCAAATGATATTTCATGGTGGTATTTAATGCTCTATTCTATTTAGTAAATGATAGAATCATTGAACATTTAGTGAAGTATTTTAATTCGTATGTTAAAAGTGCAGTTTAGGAAAAATATTTTAGCGAAAAAGGCTTTATATGCATAGCTAGGAATGAAAGCATTTATTGAGGGTACTTTGCTATCGAGAGTGGTTCAAAGAACTATAAACTTTTATTTGATTTGAAATGATTTAAAATGCTTTTGTAGTATATTGAATAGTTGTAAATTAAAACACGAAATTTAGGTTGTAATTTAAATAGAGTGTGTTTAAACCCACTCACCCATTTGTACATGAATGATTAGTGCATTCTTCTGGCTGAAACTCTTATTCTTTACATTTGCTTGACTTACCTAGACGCCATTGTTTGAGATTAAAATTATTTACATTTTTCAGAATTCGTTTTTCATTGAAAAAAGTTAGTTCCAATTAAAACAATTAGTTCTAACTAAACGAAGTCAAAGTTCATATGGATCAAGAAAGAAAATCTCTTCATGGTTACTGATCTCATCTTTTCTGGAATCAATGCAAAAGAAGGATTTAATTACAACAAAATTTATACTGCATGATTTCCAGCCTAAAGCAAAGTTGGAAATCAGTGCCTGAGATAATAATAGGAACGGTTCTTCAATTCTCCCCTTTTCGTCTCAATTGTTAATATTAGCTTTATTTTATTTTAGCGAGAGAAAGAATTCCTTCTGCTTATATTTAATAGACTATGAATTAGTTGTTTACACATGAATTACTATTTAACCTTTTAATTATTGACGGTATTGCTGCAACTGTCTGTCTTTTCATGCAGTATTTCATACAACTACTTCAGTAGTAAACAATTAGAATCTCAATCGCACCATTGTATTATTTTGTCAGTTTTTCAGTCAGTTAAATGATCGCTTCACTGCTCCGTTTTGTTCAGTTTAGGTAATGAGCGCAAAGTAGATTTCTTTCTGAAGGTGGAATACACTGACCATATAATCAAAATTCAAAAAAATGAAGATCATAAGCATGCTTATTTATGAAAAACTTTTTTCTAACACTTAATATAAAGGTCAGGTAATTTTGTGAATATTTAGTATCTGTTACTAAATACAAACCTTAAACAGATAAATTCTTTAAACTTTTTTTGGATAAAGGCAAAATTCTCAACCATCAAGAAATATCTTTTTACTGACATTACTTGGTTGGTTCATCGTGTTGGTATTAGAATACCTTGAAGAAACAATTTTGCACTGAACCTTTCAAGGACTTCCGAACTTTGATACTAATAGTTTTAAAATCCAGGCAATCTCTGAACTCAAAATTGTACTACAACTCGTAAATTGGATTTACAAATTATCCTCACAATCAGTTAACAGGCAAATATAATTAGAAGATTCATTCTACACTTATCAAGAAGATCTAATAAAACTGGCCTTCTTAAGACTGGAAAGTTGGAATTTTTCTCCCGAAATTTTGATATCAAGAATTTTTACCAAAAGACTCTAAATTTTATTTAAATAAAAAAAAAGAAAGAAAGAAATTAAATACAATGTATTATAATTAATATATTGATAGGAAAATGATCAAATGAGTAGTTAATAAAGCGATTTACGAACACAAAAAATAACTGCTGAAATTATTTCCCCTTCATTTGATATCTTCAATTTCTTTCCATTCACGGATTTTATGTCACTACCGCATTAGATGTTTCAACTTCATATACATTCGCTTCACTCTGCGTGGATTCACTAAAGTAGAAAGTTTAGCTGTAACAAGCATGTAAATCCTGTTGCCGTGGAAGATATCGTATCTTATAAAATGTAAATCGAAAAGCAATCTCCGTTAATGGAAACTGAAAAGATAAATAAACTATCTTTCTGTAGCTGTGACTCTTCTTTCATATTTTCTTTTGTCCAAGATGTATATTCTACTGAAATCCAGTTACTGAGGTACAGGAAGTTTCTACACATGAACACTTTAAAGTGATGGAAAATGGATTAGATACGAATTTAAAACCCTTCCAGAAGGATTGAATTTTGGGAGTATAAAATAGAAGTTCTCTATTTCCTTGTGCTTTCTTATTTCTCTGGAGCATAACGTGAACAGAAATAAGGGTGAACTAGATAAACAAAATTCGGGCGAGCTATTCAGAAAACTATATCTTAGATTTTCTTCTTCGGATACCAATCTTTTATTGATTTTTTTTTAAACTGAAGGAGATGGTTTCTTATTTTTTTTAAACAGACTGTAAATGGGATGTACTTCCAGAGGAATAAATACATACAAAACCTACTTCTAAGAACGAATTGACTAAAATGAAATTTGATAGATAATTCGTTCTGAGCTGAGAATAAATGCGATGGTTAGCAAAAACCTAAAAATATATCGTTATTTTTTTACTGAGCTGCTCTTGTAGTTTTGCTTATTTCATACATGTTTGTATTAGATGCTTGTATGTATTTTTGAACAGTTTTTCATTTTAAAAAGGAAATTATTGAGAAAAAATGGTACAATATATGTCAATCAGAATATTTTCCATAATTTTCTATAACCTTTTCATATTTTCGGCCAACAAGTCTTTCAATTGATTGTTTTCGAATTTTTTTTCGTCCTTTAAATCTTTCTTTGTCATACACATCGAGATCACTATTCTTAAATAGTTGAAACAAAAACCGACAATTGGGATATGACGGAGAAGCATCACCGTAAGTTTCTGAAAGTGTCTGATGAGCTTCAGAAAATGAGCTTTTCAAATCAAACAAAGAAAAAGCAATGCACACTGGAAATGCAGTTAGGAACGTTCCATGATTGAGGTCTTTATACACTGCCTGACTCAATAGTACTAAATGGAAAATTCTCAAAATGATTACAGTAAAGTTATAGTAAATTCATAAATCCCAAGCCATTGTCGTTTATACAGATACTTTGTTGTATCTATTGTTGCCGATTAAAATACATGCAAGCACCTAATAATACTAATGTTAATTGACTTTAGTTTCATTTAATTATAAAAGGCTACAAAAGCGATGTCAAAAAAATTACAGATAAATGTGTAAATAATAAGAATTTGGGAATTTGGATTCTGAGCAATTATTATTATCAAGCTAGTTGTGCTTTTTTCTTGAAAATGCTATAATTACGTCTTATATATTAGTATTTCTTGAGACTTTGCTTTAGAAAAAATTTCAGAACTGTATAGTTTGATTTTGACTTAATCTACCAAACGAAACATTGTGGACCAGTGGTGTAGTTAGAGATATTGACCTCCTGGGAGCACCATGATTCCCCTCCCCAGTTGCATTTATTGGTTTAAAAACTCTAAACGGCAGTCGGGCCATTATGCTATTCTTTCTCCCCTTTATGTTATTTTGCTTTAAAAAGTGACTAAATCACTAATGTCTTCAATCCATATTGTCCCTTAAAAGGGATTCCTGGGATATAAACCCTTTCGATATAGGTTTAACCCAGTCATTGCTCCATTGTTGTGAAAAGAAATCCTAAACAACAGAGGTAAGGTACAGTTTCACCAAGAAACAGGGAACAACATAGCAACTTCTTGTGTGCAACCGGCCACCCCACCAACGCTGAACGTAGCAGCATTGAAAGGATTTGTTGTGGTCGACTGTATCTTGAGCATAGTCCGTCCTTAACACAGACCGATTCCCCAAACTTCGAGGCAATTGGCCCTTAGCCCCAAATTGGTCAATGATTGACCTTCCTTCTCATCTTCCAGTTCACCTATCTTCATATTAAACAAGGAACAGGCCATAACTTAAAGAAAATCTCCTCGAAATTCTCGATATTTCCCCGAATTCTTATTTCACAACTCTAGAAATCCGAACACTTTCAAACTTTCAAATATCTGGTAAAAACTGACAATTTTTAGCATCATATCCTTCATATTTTTGTGATTATCTGGTACCATCGGTACTGTACTCAAACTATCATTTTGAACTTTCAGATTTTTTCTTAATTTCGAGACTTCTATGTATGTCTTTAAATAAAGGTAAATAGTAATTTTCACCAAAACAACTATGTCCTATGTTTAATTGCTTAGGACACTAGTTTTATTCACCATACAAAAACACCTTAAATAATAATAATAATAATAAATATGAATAGCCTACGAAACAAATAACAACCTATTTGGAAATAGTAAAATAACCAGGAGCATCTGGAAGCCAAACACATTTCTCTTTCTGGTTCATAATTATCATTATTTGATGTCAGCAGTGATCTCCAAAAAGTGGGTAGCATTTTTATACTTGATGGGTCCACTGCAAATCCTTTGTCTACTGTTAGAGACTGAGCAGCTTACTCAATGGATATGTTATACAGAGCAATTTCTTGATCTTCCAAGTGGTCAGATCTGACTTGGGTGTGCTGAAGCAAGAGGTAAATCGCTACAACATGGAGAGCTATTCATATTTGAAATTATCTTCTGAACCTGTGGGAGTTTTTCATAGATTAGTTACTTTATTTATCAGTTTATTTTATAATAATTTATTATACTATCTTCAGAAAGCGTGTGAAAATATTTTTCGGAAATATTAATGCCAATTAACTGATTTTAAAATAGGTACATCAAATAGAGTTAGAATAAATATGCGCATACGAATGGACAATCAAAAAATACTTACATTTTTAGTAAAAATATTAAATATGTGATTTACCTATTGATTCAAAATAAGCAATGATACTAAATGTATAATTTTTATTCACTCTTATGTTTATTATAATTTTCATGACTGTATTTACTCATATTTAAGTTCACTGAACAATAATTTATCTCCAACAATAAAAGGCAAGCTATGTCATTTATAATACAATTGAAATATTATAGCAAACTTTTATATTGCAGTAATGTCTTCAATACTTGTGAAATGATTATTAATGAAGAATAATCATTTACTAATGATTTGTATTCAAAATCAGTGAAAGTAAATGTCTTAGCAACATTATTATCGGAGATAAAATATAATTTCAAATAAAATTGATCAGAACAACAAAACTTTCAATTTCCAGTCTTTCAAAGAGTTAAAATAAAATAAAAATAAGATCAGTCTTATTTGCACGTAAAAATATATATCCAGAATAATTCTGGATATATATTTCAGTCTAAACATTTTTGTTAATGCATAAAATCTTCCATTCTATTTATATTTCGGTATATAAATAGAATATAAGAAAGCAAAATCTAAAAAATTTAATGCAAGACAGCATCAAGAGTGGATCAAAGATTCACAAAAGAGGAAGAATTTACTGGAATTCTGCTGGATTCAGCTCCATTCAGATCCATTTCATTTTCACCAGAAAAAAAATCTATATCATTCTTCGCCTCTTGTCGGCATTTCTTTGGCTCAATTTTTCACCCTGTTTTGCTCGAAGTTTTGGAAGCTTAGGTACTCTTTTGCATTCTTCATATTGTATACGTTGACTGCCTAAAATTATTCAGGACAAATTTCTCTGCATTCTCGCAATTCCAAAATATATTTTTATTTCAAACGAATTGTACAATACATATCACGGTTTACAACTGAACAACCTATTCTCGTTAAATTTCTCTTCCGTTTGTAGAATTTTTTTCATCTTAAAGAATATTTTCCTGTAATAAAATATAATATTGTTAGCATTTATAATCCAATACGAGCATTATAGACATGTACTACTGTACATTATAGACATGTACTACTGTACATTATAGACATGTACTAGACTGTACTGCCAAAATCTGAAAGATCCTTTAAATCATCTTTGTTTTATCCAATATTCAAAATAAAATTCAAACTACAAAGTGTCCTAGATGATAAAATAACGATGTTTTAAATATATCTGTAGCATGTTAATTAAAAGAAAAAGATAAATTCAAAGTTCCTTAAGTTGTTTGTCTCTTCTTAAGAACACACAAGTCTAAATCATAAGCCCATCCAAATTAATAAGTCCTTATTTGAATATAAAAGTCTTTCCGAAGTAAGGAATTAGGAGCGTAAGGTTTCCCTCCCACATTTGTTTGTCAACGTACATCTTAAGATAAGTGAAGTGTTCCTGGAGGAAAATCACTTCATCAAATTTCTGCTCCTTAACATAAATTGTGGAAACCCTGTGCAGTTTTTATTAAATAAACCTCCAGTTTTGCTTCAGTCTTTCCAAGGAAAATTTCCTTTTCGTTCATTAAGTATTTGATTGAAACATGCATAATTTATTTAAGAAGCTTAAGTAACCACGGAAGAAGCCACTCAAAGAATGCAAAAGCCAGTTATCATACACCCACTCTTATTATTTGCCAATCGATGCATTCATCAGTGATTCCAGTACAGGCAAATGTTCTTATCATGTATTCTCCTGCATGAAACAAAAGTAATCCCTTTGTTCCTGAGTCCTAAATACCCATGGGAGTCAACTCAATTATGGGATGACAAGTCCCTGCTTGGCAAAGTGTATTCACGTTTCTTGTTAGTCACAAGTGGATACCAGGATATACATCCTGAGGATGGTTTTGGTACATATGTTGGTGATGACTATCTTGTAACGGACCTTATAATCTATGATATTATTCGTAGTTGTTAGTCTTTCAGGAGCATCAAAAAGGCAAAGGCAAAGAAACGCTTTTAGAAATAGTAAGTCGATCTTGTCATATGAGTATAAAATAATAATTGTATGTACATAAGCCTTAATAATGAATTTAT
>JAOUZG010030883.1:2117807-2140130 GCA_026289955.1 Argiope argentata | reverse complement strand
TATATATATATATATATATATATATATATACTTGAATGACCATTCCATAATATTTAATACCCATTTTACAATTTATTTTGCAGATATAACATTCCTTCTGAATAATTTTTAAATTCCATTATAGCATGAAAGAGCTGTAGTTGGGATATTTGAATATTTATGCGAAATGCATTTTTGGGGCAATATTTACTGGATTTTTCGGGCGACAGCTATTATAGGTTCCAACTGAGTTGACAACAAATCTGTGCGTCGTCTCCATGGGCGGGGCGGCACCTCTACCTTCAAGTGATGGACATCGTCACGAGATTGAGCGATTATCATTCCCCACAATTGAGGGAACAAACACAAATCTCATCATTTTCAAATTCAGTCTTGAATTTCTGATCATCAATGAAGCATACTCATAAATCCCATTTTATAATTTTTTTATATAGCAGCAATGCTTTTGAAAATTTTTCCATTCAAATAAATTTGAGTTGAAACTATAAAATTTTCTTTTACCGATATTAAATATGCTAAATCGAAAGCAGGTATCAAAAATCAGAAATAATACTTCTGAGTTCATTTGCATAGAAAGAAAGTTTTATTATATTTAAATAGTTTGTGTATCAAAAGAATTAATTTAAGATAAATTAAACTTAATGATTTTTCACTATAGGAGATGATAGTCATAAATTGCAGACGACTGAGTGCAGCAATTATTTTATAAAAAGTTTATTTCGGACAATGGTGCATAGTATAATACAAAGGAAAGGAATGACTTCAGCTATTTCAATACTCCCACATTCCCAGACTACTTGACCTTTACACCGTAATGTCGATTTCTTCGCATTTAAGTCTGATTTTTCCCTTTAAATCTGCTCTTTTAAATATCTTTTTTCAGGTAATTTCGTATCAATAAGTGAATTATTTGATTCAAAGTCTAACAAAATTAACTTTCAATGCATTTCTGTGAAAAGAACTGATAAAATAGATTAAAGACAATTCATAAAAATTTGAAATTAATGGAAAAAAGGCAAAAGAGTAAATGAATACAATATTGCAACGTTCGATTAATCAAATTTATGCGGATATTAGAAGAAATTTAAATAGGAAATGAGTTCCTGATGCCCAGAGATACTTTTTGTTTGTTATTAATGAATTAAAATAACATGCATTAGATATATTTACCTTTTCTGAAAAAAAAAAAGCAGTTTTATTCTAGGAGATTTTAGAAGTTTTTTAGGTAATTTTGAACCCCAATCGGACAAAAAAACAAGTAATATTACAAACATTTTTTTAATCAATTCCTACTTAGGTTAACAAAGAAAAGTTTTAGTTACTATTTATAAAATAATTACAATTAATAGAAATATGCATAGAAATATGACAGAATCATAATATTAATGGTTATGTAGTAACATCTTATTCTGGGAAGTTAGGATATTATACTAAAAGCTGTTACACACTAAATAAGCAACAAACAGTACAATTCGCTCAAATAAGAATAATCTACTTTTAAATATAATTACATCACCATGAATAAGCAAGCGTTTACTCGAAATTTATTTTTTTACAGTTCTTAACAATTACTTTCAGTGGCATCTTATCTATGGAATTAACCGAAATATCCTCCGCTTCTTTAATTATAGTTTTCAACCTGAATATTCAATGCTTTTATGCAAAAAGAAATGGAGATATTTATAAATTCAAACCCTATATGTCCATTATGAGTTGGAAAACAAAAACCTGAACCACAGACTATAAGCGTAAGTCGAAAATAAAGAAAGGAATGTAGATTTTTTTAATACTGCTAAATTGGATAAATATTAGTCAGGGCGTAATCGGAGGATATCTGTCTAATGTAAAGTAAAAGTACCTTTCCTGGATGTGTTCCATTCCTTTCTGGCCTCGAAAATCAACACTAGGTTATGGTGAAATGCTGGATTTAAATCTATTAATATCTACTACAATTATGCCCTAACCAAAATAATGAACATTCTCCTACTCAATTCCAGTTTTGTTGAAATTTCTCTGACTGTGATACAGTAAATATTCTTCTAAACATGACCTTTGGAGATTGCTAAAACCGTTGAGGCTCATGCTTGAAAAATGTTATCCCTTGATTTCTCCAGATTTAAGCCACTTGCCGATCTTCTCAACAATAGGTTTTGGTGAAATGTTGCATTTAAATCTAATATTATCTACTACGATTGAGCCCTAACCAAAATAATGAACATTCTCCTACTCAATTCCAGTTGAAAATTCTCTGACTGTGATACAGTAAATATTCTTCTAAACATGACCTTTGCAAATTGATAAAACCGTTAATGTTCATGCTTGAAAATGACATTCCTTGATTTCCCCAGATTTCAGCCACATACCGATCTTCTCCTATTACTGATACGTTTCTTCAAGGATCTCAACAGAAGGTCACGCAGGATTAAAACTGATCACATGTATAATAAAATTTGTTTATAGTATAATCCTGCCCATCTTACACTAAACATTGGCTTCATCATGTCCCAGTTGTACTTTTCTATTCAGATAATAAAGATTTACCATTTCGTCTGGATGTTTACTGTAAAAGGCATATTTTTCAAGCCAAATGGAACAAAAGTGAGATGCAGTGTTCAAACCATAGTGTATTTTTCTTCCCGTAGGCCAGTGACGCAGTTCATGAACACCCACGCCAGAGCTGGAAATCTGTATATATTCACATTTTCTTCATGTTTCAAGAGAGTTTCAGAGCAAAATACACTGACTGGACTGTGACGTCAACGAAAAATCAATTCGAGTTCTGGTGAACGACCCGGTTGCCGTTTTCACATTTTTTTTGTTGTTGTTCTATTTTTAGAGCTAAAAATAACATTCTAACTTCAAGTTTTTACCATGGGTATCAAGTTTCCGTAAAAAAATATGTGTTGCCATTTGAAAGTTTCGAAGTTTAGTCATAGTAATCATAACAGTCAGAACTGGGCAATTGTTTATCATGACATTTTTGAGCGTATAATATCTGAATTCAAATATTTTTTATGTAGTAAGCAGATTTTTACGTGGTAAAACAACAACTTTCTTTAAAATGATATACTTAAACAGGATATTTTATATATTCTTAATCGTCTAAATAGAATATGCAAAAAGCATTGATCAGTTCTCTAAAATAAAAATTTATAAAAATACATCCAAATTCTTTCCCAAAATTAGTACGATGAATGCTTATACTAGAACATTTTATGCATTCCACGACAGAGGGTTTTAATGTTAATACACAGAATTAACAATTTAAAAAATTAAATTAAGATAATACAGCAAAATTCGGTGTTTCTTCATTATAAATTTAAAAAATATCGTAAAATAAAAAAAATATTTCTAATACCACCTTAGAATTCAAAGAATTCTTTTCGATGAAATTAACTTATTATTGAACAGATTTTCTATTCATTTTGATAGATCTGAAAAAATAATTTTAAATAGGATTTACAACATCGTTTTTCATTGTTGTAGTAAAAAACAAAACCAATTTTATTATTTCAGAAAATATTTATATCGCTTACTTATTCATTAATAAAAATTATATTAGTTTTTACTTAGTAACAAAAACATATTTAGTGTTGAGCGTTTTCTTATTTGTCTCTAATGATTGTTTAGTTTTTTCATAAAGATTGAAAATTTTTAAAAATTAAGAAGTAAATATAGTACAATTGCTTTATCCTTTGGGTTAATTCAGATAATTTAATCATTTTACTTTTTTATCCAATCTTTTTCCTATTATTTGAAATTAAAGTATGACATTCTTGTCGATTCAGTTTTTTTTTACATGATAGGAAAAAAAGATACATTTTTAAAAAGATCTATTTTTCACTAGTTTTGATATATTCAGTTTTTAGCAACGATTTTTCGCCTATCTTTTAACCTACTGCCAGACAATCTTTATGGAAAATTGTGTTATTTAATTTTGAGTTTTAATAAGCTTAAAAATATATTTGATAATTATCTCAATAATGTGTAATTATTTTAATTTGAATTAAAGTTATACATGACCAATAATAAATCTCCTCTAATTCTCATATATTTGGAAGATTATTCTGCCAAGTACTTTTTGAGCAGTTGAATGTATGGGTCTAAATCATTAAGTTCTTTGTACGTTAGGCTCCATTGCATTTTCATTCTGTTATCAGTGCTTTCTGATCAATGAATTTTAAATTTTCCTTTTGGTTTGTAGGACTTTCATGGTAAACTAAAATTGAAAACAACTTACAAATTTTGAAATTAGGTGACATGAGTAAGTTAGCATAAAGTACAAATCAGCTCACGTCCGAGGACGCATGGTATTAAAAAAAAACAAGTCTTAATACATGCAGTAAAATATCAGTCAAAATTTATATTTGATTTTCAATAATTTCTCATTTTTTAAATTAAAATTCCTCTGATTATTTTTTGTACTATTTTGAATCCTCAAGAAAAGGCTATATGGAATGTGAAAGAAGTAGCCCAAAATGGTGTTTCTGGATAAAAATGTTCAATACTAAAAACATTAATTTCTTTCTGAGATTTGAAGTTCCCTAAATCTGAAAATGACAGCCCACTCTACCGATAAGCTTGCTTCTTGTTAAATCCTTCATCAGGCTTCCTAACGCATGTCATTATGAAGAAATTTTCCTCCAATAGTCCTTGACAAACTCCTTACTCGAAATTATAAACGATTCATTTAATTTATGTAAAGCACCGTTAGAATTGTTTAGATCATTCGGGTCTACAATAAAGGATAACTTATCTGTTGTTACATAGAAAATGATAGTTGATCTTCACAGAATTTTAAAAGTCTTATCTTGCTTTAACTTACTTCCTTTTCGCGTTTGAAGAAGAAAGTTTAAGATGTCGAATTCTTGGCTGTTGATCACAAGCGGCGTGGGAAGGGGGCTTAGATCAACGTCTAATGCGTTTTCAGGGCGAAAAAGCCATACTTGATCAATGAAATCTCCTGTGATGAGTTCCAGGAACGCTGTTATGGAGCAAGGTGCTGGGTTTCATTTTTGAGATACTAGTTTTCTATAGAAGATAGAGTTATTTTTTCTCACTCTTAAATTTAATCTGTAATAAGACATTTCACAGAAGTTGCTATACTTTCGAAATCAGCTCCAAGATTATGGATACAGAAAACAATAAGTAATAATAAATAAATCAAAATAATAAATAGGTGAACATATTTTGAGTTTAATTTATCCGATAGATTTGATTAAAATTAGATATACTTTTACCTTTTTTCCTGTTTTCAGAAAAAGTAGAAGAAGATGATAATGAGGATGATGATAACAATAATAATAATGGGTGTCCTCTTTTTATTTGAAGAAGTCGAACTGTTATCAATGACTTTATTATCAGTAAATGATAAAAAGTAACATTTAACTAAAAATGCTTTTGTTTGTAGTGGTACTATATTAATATTTAGATTCAAACCATTGAAAATGTCAACCCACTAAGACCCATTCAAGTAATATTAGGTTCAGAAGAATTTTGATTATTTACTACAGTTTTTCGAATATCATTTGAAATGAATTCTGTGAGGAATCAAAACTTTTTATAGATAAATTTAGAATACCAAAAAAGAGAAAACAAATGCTTCACAAAGAGAGAGACAGAAAAAAAAAAGAATTCAATGATTACTAAGCGTTAATTTTATTTTAAACATTAATACATATTCCTACATCTATTAATGTAAGAATCTCCAATCAAAAGAGATAGATAAAAAGAAAAAATAAAGTTTCAGAAAATATAACAAAACAAAGCAAGAAAGAAAAGATTACAGGGATATTTTATAAATATGCACAAAATCTAAAGCCAAAAAATAAATAAAAAACAAGTACAAAATTTATAATAAATTGGAAAACAGAGGATCAAATATCAAAAACAATATAGAGAACAAATAATATAAAAAACAATTTTTCAAAAATCGATTACTACTCTGGGTAGTAGGAACATTTTTATTTTAGTTACTTTTTATGAAATAATTACAATTTTTTTGTTCTCGTGTTCCACTTTACAACGGAAGGAGGGGTACAGCAGGTTATGAGAGCTTGGACCCATGAATACCCGAATAACTATCACCGTTGACTCAGTATCCCCAGTGATATAACTCCCGACACTGAGAACTTTGCGACAAGGTTCAAACTCGCACCACAAAAAGAAGTGAATCCAACGCCCTACCGACCAGGTATCCCGACATAACAATTACAACTGCTTAAAGAACTATAATAAAAAACAATTATTAATATTCTAAAGAACTGTATCCCACAGATCGTAATTTAGATCTGGAATAGAGAACGAATACATCTTACCCAGTACCCCCAGTGATATTACTCCCTACACGTACAACTTTGTGACCATGACAGATTTAACTTCCACTACTCACGGAGAATCTTTGGCTGGCAGGTTTGAACTCGCAGCCGAACAGATGCGAATCGACATCCTACCAACCAGGCTATCCAGGCCTAACAATTACAATTACTATAAATAATTGATCAAAAAATTATACTAGCATTGAATTTTCAGCGCCTATTAATGATTCAAAGCCAATTGTGACAACGCAATTAGGATGGATTTTCTGCACCAGTTGCGGTAACGCAATACAGATTAGAAATATTTAATTTTCTTTACTCTGTATTTAATTCAAAAGTACTTCAAAAAGCATCAGAAAATGGATTAATAAAAAATGTTCGATTTTAAATACATCAAACATTAGGAAAATAAACAGAAGCGTTTAAAATAATTGACCAAAAACATGTTGAGCCTAACCTCATTAGTGTGGGGAAAAAAACTGAATTCGTTACTTATTTGGCGGCTGGGAAATGATGATTTTTGGCTGGAAAGTTAATTTTTAACTAATTAATAAAAATTAATGTTTGCAAAAACTGTATTAATATCAAATGTCATTCACTACAAGTTAAAAAAAAGTTATTTGAACTTGATTGGATGAATAGAAAGCATTTTATTAACGATTGAAAACTTGAACAAGATAAATTTCCGGAGAGTGTGAGCTAATAGTAGGAATTAAAAAAAAAAAAACTACCTGTCAAAAAAAATATCCGCTAAATGTAGAAATATGATAAAAAGAAACAGTTTGCGAAATTAAATTCTAAAAAATTCGAGAATGAGTGCAGGTGAGGTTTCCAAGAGAGAGATGGGTTTGAAATTCACTATAAAATATTTCTTAATCCCGCTCGTGGCTAATTACACTGAGCATTACGTCCCTAAAATTTGTTTCTATCTGACAATAGGTTTCTTCAAGAAATATCACACAACGCAAGAGAGCGTTCGAAAAAGAAACGAGCGGATTTCTCCTCCCATCATTCCCCCCTCCCTCCCCCTCCACGGGAGGTCCAATTATCGCAGCAGGAACAGATTTTCTCCACTACTTAACGTCCTCTCTCCGCACTACTTTTTCTCTGCAATTTGTCGTTCGAATTAACTCCTCTGATCCCAATTTCGTATTTCGAAAATCCATTTTTCTTAAAAGAAAATATTTTTCGAAAATTTTAAAACTATTATTTTATTAAAATACATCATTTTGTAATACAACATTTAACAAGATAATGTTACAATTTTTTTTCTTTTTTCATAAGTATTTTATGTTATAATATTGCAAAAAGGGTGCTCATTATTTCACATGTATCAAAATCATAAATTTATATTTCTTCGATAAAGTTAAAAAGTTATTTCGAGTATAAACTAATGATTTTTTAGATGCATATTATTTTTTGATAGTGGTGCTCCACGTACTTTTCTTCCTTTTTTTCTATCCATCTAACTTATTAAATGCCTTAAAAGATAGAAATGCCATATTGAATAAAAGACCACGATTTTTTTTTACTGATTTGCCGTGGTAAATATATATTAATATATATATTGCAAATTTTTATTTAGAATATTCTGAATAAAAATTTGTAAAATTATAAGAATGTATGCATGTTTCTAGAATACAAAAGTATGTAAATAAACATGTTAGATTAAGGTGAATCGGAACCAAAAACGTTTTCCCCCAATTTCGAACAAATTTTTCAATTTTTGTGATATGTGTTGACTGAGCAGAAACTTAAATTTCTGAAATATTTTTCAGATTCAAAAGTTAGAAATTTAAATATTTAAAATTATTGAACAATAATAATATTTTTTTCTAACAATTGCTTCTTCTCATACAATTTTCTATCCATCTAACTTATCTTATGCCTTAAAAGATGGGAACACCACAATTACTTCAGTTTTTTTTTTTAGTAATTTGAGGAGGTGGATATATTCTGAATAATAATTTGGCAGATATATCAAAGCGTATTCATGCCTTTAGAGTAAAAAGTTTGTACATAAGCATCATACTAGATATAGCCTTAAAAATACATTTAGAGATGACTCAGAACCAGAAATACTTTCTAAAAATAGATAAAATATCCATTTCAGGATGCTTTGAAAGCTTTTAGATATGTTTTAAATACTTGATTTTATTTATATTTTATTCAAATGTCCAACAATTATTTCTGTACGTTATTAATCATGTATGGAATAAAATAAAGAATGAACTCCTAAATAATTTAATTTTAAAGTTTTTAAAAACTTTTATTTTTATTCTTACTTTTGCTTAGCATTATTACTATTAGTAGCTAAAGAATTGCTACCTTTTTTTACTTGTATATCATACGTTATCCATATGAAAAGATTAGTTTAATATGAGCAGTTCTTATTAATATTTTTATGTTTGATATTTTAAATTGATTTTCTTAGCGAGTTTTTTTTCTGAATTCTTAGCTTTAAAAAAATAACTAAAATTAGTTATTCAATTCCTAATATTAGCTCACACTCTCCCTATATTATATATATATATAGTACAGATTTTGAATCGTTGACTTTTTATTCATCCAATCAAGTTCAAGTAATTTTTTTTAAACTTGAAGTAGAGGATATTTGATGTTAATACAGTTTTTTTCTTCCAAATATTAATTCCTTAATTTTTTTATTTACTAATTAAAAACTAACTTTCTTCATTTCCCCGCCACCAAATAAGTAACGAATTCAGTTTGTTTTTGCGCACGCTAATGAGGTTAGGCTTAACATGTTTTCGGCCGATTAATTTAAACTATTCTGTTTACTATAATAATGTTTGATGCATTTAAAATTAAACATTGTTAATTAATTGATTTTTTAGGTTAATTTTGAAGTACTTTCGAATTAAAATGAGGCAAAATAAAGAATATTAGAAAATTTTAATCTGTATTGCGTTACCCCAACTGGTGTAGAAAATTCATGCACTTTCCATTGCCACAGTTCGTTTTGAATCCTCAATTGGCGTAGAAAATTCAATGCTAGTATAAATTTTTGATGGATTATTTATAATAATTGTATAATAATTGTAATTCTTAAGCCGGGATAACCAGGTTGGTAGGGCGTTGGATTGGCACCCCTTGGGCAGCGAGTTCAAACCTGCCAGCCGAAGATTCTCCGTGAGTGGTGGACGTTAAATCTGTCTTGGTTACAAAGTTCTCCATGTGGGGAATAATGCGAATAGAGCTATTTGGTCAGAAATGATCGTTGTCTGTTTCGAATCTAAATTACGATCTGTGGATGAATGAATGAAATGCATGAATAAAGTCCGCCCCGTACAAAGAGTTTGTGACGTGTGTGAGTTAGAGATCAGACCTGCCTTCGGGTCGGGTTCTCAGGGGGCTATACCCTTAAAAGCTACTGCACCCCTCGTATCGTTCTGACGCTGAACACGAGAACAACAACAATTGTAATTATTTAATAAAAAATAGCTAAACTATAATTTTTACTAATTACTTAAGTAGGGATTGATTTCAAAAATTTGTTTTTTGTATTACTTGTTTTATCACGTAATTTACAAACAGTACGCCAGCTGTTCCACCCAAAAAAAACTTTAAAATATTCGTAACAATAATTTTTAAATGAAAATTTTGTCAACACTTTACTATCTTTTTCTAATCTACGAGCAATACATGCTTATTGTTAATATGTTATGCAAGATTTTATTTTATTTGATAATTAACACAATGAATTCCTTAACACAATTATTTCATAATTAACACAATGAATTCCTAATATTTTATTATTGGAATTACGAATAATATAACAAAACAGAAAGATTCATAATAATTATGTTCCAAATTCCCTAATAACGGTTTTATTTATCATTTATATTTATTTTCACAGCATTTAAGACGAATAAGTATTATTTAATGCATTTTCCATCTTGTAATACTCTGAAAAAATAGAATGAAACATGAATTCTGCTACATAGAAAGAAAAGACTATGTCTCTCCATAAAACATTTTCTTTGAATACTTAATTCAAATAACTATTTTGCATTACAAAAAAGAAAAATTTAAATTTAGTTAACAAGATTGGAGAAAATAAATTTCCTTGACGTATTACCAAGCGTTATAAATGAAAATATAGAAAAAATCTAAAGAAATAGAATCCAATATTGTATCACCATTATTATGTTTCAATATAAATCCCGTTGCACTCAAACAGACTTTCATTTAATTTGCCGCTTTCTAATAATAAATTATGATTACCTTAAATTCAATTTGTAAATGCATTAATGCTTCATTACATTACAAAATGGAAAGAAAAAGCCTTTTTAGGTGCAAAAATGAGTAATATTTTTCAAATTTTTTTCCGGAATTTAAAAAGCAAAAGAAAATTTTATTAATGAAGGAAGTCTGGATATTCTTTGTCAAAATATGAATTTAAGAGAGAATTTTAGAATAAGTGTACGTTTTTATTTTATGTAATGGTATTTTCCCCAGATTATTTGTGTTATAAATAAATCTTGCTGCAAATTAGATTTTTTAAATTCCTTTTACAGCAATCGATATCTTTTGACATTACTTAATGACATCTTTTTATAATATTATAATGAAGATCTCAAGAATAAAAGGTTACAAAGTAACACTATATCAAATTTATTAGTCCTAAGCAACTAGTAACATCAAGACGAATAATTGACTTCCCTGCTTACAGAACTCAGGATGACCACTGGACCACCAAGACATTTTGAGATGATCACTTTCATTAAGACCTAAGGTGCGTATTCTAAATGAAACTAATCGTTACATTCATGTATTACCTGTTTAGCAATGTTGATGTGGAAGAAATAGTTAAAAATATAAATTAAATATATTTTTACTCTTAAGAAAAACGAATTTTTTCTCTTTCAAAATGACAATTTTAAAAGCACGTAGTTCAGAATCTAAGAATAAATTTTAGAATCTAATAGATGAGTAAAATAACCTTATTCAAAAAAACTACACAACATTTAACATCGCTCTTTGGATCTACATACCTATTTAAAACTGCATTTTCAATGATGAATATAATTAAGACAACATATTGCTCCAATTTCACAGGCTACTTTTTAGAATGCAATGGAAGAGTAGTAGTTAATGATTATATACAGAGATATTCAAAAGTGATTGACAATATGTAGACTAAGTTTTCTATTAACTGTAACTACTAGAACTAATTTTAGATGAAAATGATTTATTTATATTTATTTTAAATTGTTTGATATTAAATAAATCATCTGATATTATATTTTTGACTATTATTATTATGTTTGTAGTTATGTAGGTAAGTACATATTCCGCATTTATTATTAAGCTGCATGAAATATTATAAACATTATTTTTAACCTACGCCAGTGAGTGGACATCAAAATTATGAAATATTAGAAGTAGCCCGTATCCTGCAAAAATCTGTCCACTCCTGATTTACATATAATAGATAATTACATGAACAACCCTTTTTTAACCCGGTATAAAACATATATATATATATATATTTAAAAACCTTAATACAAATATTGAATGAGAATGTCTAGAATGGGGATAACACTATTTTACCTCAGGTAAAAAATTTTTTATTCATCCACAGGACTTTTTTATATGCCATTAATAGAATATCTAAAAAAAGAAAGGGGAAAAAAAGAAAATAAATTGATACGAATCTTCTTGTTGGTGGACCAGATGGATACGAATCTTCTTGATGGTGGACCAGATGAATACGAATCTTCTTGATGGTGGATAAGATGGATACGAATTTTCTTAATGGTGGATAAGATGGATACGAATTTTCTTAATGGTGGACCAGATGATACGAATCTTCTTGATGGTGAACTAGATGGATACGAATCTTCTCGATGGTGAACCAGATGGATACGAATCTTCTCGATGGTGAACCAGATGGATACGAATCTTCTCGATGGTGAACCAGATGGATATGAATCTTCTTTTTCAGTTTGCGTCTTTTCACTATATTTCAATCTTTTATTTTTATAAAAATTTGTGATCAGTGTAGCTGAGAGAATTTTAAACAAAAGTTCATATCCTGAATATTCAGTTTATTTGAAGGATATACAGTTAGAAATTAAGGATAACTATGGAAATCAAAATTAAAAACGATAAAATCAGGAAATGCCAGACGAGGAGAGAAATAATCAAATTATTTTCATATTTATTATCAAAATATTTAACTAACCTACAGCTTTTTAATAATTCACTTTGAAAATTATTTTATGAATATTATATTAATAATGCATCACAAACTCTATTTTACTGAAAAGTCTCGCTTTAAAAGATTTAATAAAAAATTAATTAGGCCTTAAAAAGCGAATAAAAAATTGATAGTCGTATGAAAATACTTATAAAACACTCTAAGCAATTTTGGATTATTTGTTTTGCATTGGCAATCAAATCGCTTTTATTAATGCTTAAAAATTCTCAGTCAAAAATGAATGATCATTTGCAAGCGATTTATTACACATTTCTAAGAAACCCCGGGAAAATGTTCTTTTCTTCGACTTGATTTCAATTAGTGGACGACAAAAATATTTGCTCCTTCGGAGAAAACGCAAATACTCTCCATTATTTCCACATTTTCCATTATTTCGTAACAAAAAGAATCCCAAGAAATCTTCGGAAAAAACGAAAGAAAACTGACAAGAATGCATTGCGACATCAAAAGAGAAAATACTTCGCTTTATTTCAAAAACATAATCCAAGAATGAAAATATCTGCTTCACAAAGAATGTCGTCTTTCTTTTAAATCTTATACAAAATATTTGATTAGATTCTCAAATCCCTTTGAAGGAAAGAAAACTAGAGATTGCGAAAGGTTCTTTCAAAAGACACAAAAACTAATTGTATTACTAGTTACAGCATCAAATATCCTAGACGAAATTTATTTCGCTCTTTATAGAAAATAATTATAATTCGTGCCAGAAAGATAAGATTTATTACTTTGACAAATAGATCGATACTTTGACCGAAAATTTGATAGTCGATTCCTATTCTATGACCTTTGATATTTAAATAGTTTTTTTTTACTTCAGAAGTGGATTTAGTTTTGGATATTTTTTTTCTTAGAGATGTAAAAAAAATTAATTAGACCACAACTATAATATTAATAGAGATTTAAAATCCGAAAAAAAATTCGGAAGCTTTACATTTGTGGAATTTACGCACTGTATCTCAGATATTTACAAAATAATAATGCACCAGGCAGATGTAAATGGCTAATAAGAATCTTTTTTCATTGTCCCTCTTCATATAATTACTAACATATAAAATTGACCACCCCGAATATTTTAACACCTTCGTCCATACGCTGAAGTACTTGATTTGGGACCAATAAATAGGTAAATAAAATATAAAGGAAATAAACACTTAACCTGCCTTTAAGACACAAATCATCGCATTTCCCATAAACTGAAGTGTTAAACTACTATAATGTCCTATTTTTCTCCATTACATATAAAAAAGATACGAATCGGTTTCTTAGTCTGAATACTTTTAAAAATATTTAGTGAGGATATATGCTAGGAGAAAGTTTAGGAAAAGATTAAAATTAGTTGAAACTAATTTAGATGAGAGCATGAAGTTCTGATGTCATGAAATATGGAAAAATTATTTTGATACTTTTATGATATAATTATTAATACAAAATAATATTTTGATTATTTATGGGGGAAATAGAGCATTAATGGAATTACGTTTCACGTACCTTTATTATGGAAACTATTTTGATTAGTTATTTTTTAAAAAATCTAGAAATTTCAAGCTTCTAACTCATCGTAGCTATCTAAAGCCGAAACAAGAATAATTTTGAGAGATTTTAGTTCACTAGATGGACAACAGAGTTGGTACATTCTCAGTCTTTTTATAGACGAATAATTAATGTAAGAGTAGAATTTTTTTCTATTTTCTTTCTTGCAATTTCAAAGGCATATTTAGCAATAAAATTTATTTAGAGGGAATAGGTAGAAAAAGTTTTCTAGTGTAATAAGAAAATATATTTAGAGTGACCGAAAATTATAATCTTAAATATTCCTGCAAGACATCTAAAAAATTACTAGTAACGAACAAGACTGAAATAAATGCAATTGTAATTTTTTTAGAAAATAAAATTGTAGCTCTTCTAAAAATTGATAGCATGTACCTAAAAATTTCTAACTCCCAAGTAAATATTTATTATATTTTGAATCCTCTTCATTACTCTTTTATGGAAAAATTGCTCAGAAAGTTATTTGCAGTTAAGTATATTTTCTCAGCAATTAAAAAAATATAATCATAAATTTACTCAAATTACTTATTTCCGTAAAGCTGAGTTATTTCCCTGCAATGTCCGTATACAGTTTTTTTAAAAAGTGAAACTACTTTATCTTAATTTGATATTGCATACTAAAACTTTGTTAATGCAGGGTGTTCCTGAATTCATGAGCCAAACTTTTAGGGTAGGTAAAATACGTATAAAGAAGCATTTTTTTGGTATAGCAATACAGTTTGGAAATAATAAGGGTAAATAGAGCATGTAAGTTTAAATAAGTGCAAGCAATATGGAAAAGTGTAGCGTCAACTAGAATTATAAAAAAAGATAGACTCAGATAAAAACTTCATAGCGAAATTTTCAGTCACCGCTGCAATTTTTCAAGGAACACCTGACGCCTTCGAAAGAGTATATGTTAATTACTTGCTAGATGCTATGAGGTGCTGCATTGATGCTGGCGGTGGCACATTTGTGGACTCACTAAAATATCATGTAAGTAAAAAAATTTCTCTTCATTTCCTCAGCATTTCTTGTATTTTTCGCCTAAAATTTTCATTTTTGACTCCACAAGATTAGACAAAAAATGCTGTATTGTATAAAATAACCCTACATAGTATAAAATAATATAATGATATAAAAAAGATAATATGTCAGGAATAAAAGCAAACCTTCATTACAGAGATGAATATTTAAAATGAGTTAGTTTCTCTAAAAACTTTATTTAATAATAATCAATATGTAAATTCGAAGCACTAAATAATTATAAAATGAAGCAAAAAGGACATGTTCGTAATCTTTCGTAAATATTAGGTTTCAGAAAAGACTCATTCGATCCATATTAAAGCGTCCCTCTTTACTGAACATTAATTTGAGAATCTGGTATAAAAGAAACAATTAAGAAAGCGCAACAATCAAGCATGAAAAATTGTTTCGTATCTGATGAATGAAATTCGATCCATATTCAAACGGTCCTCTTTACAGGATAGTAATTTAAGAATCTGGAATAAATGAAACAATTAAGAAAGCGTAACAATCAACCACGAAAAATTGTTCCGTATCTGATGAATGAAATAAAAGTACAATAAATAAAATCGTTAAAGATAACGTCGAAGTGCGAAGACATGTACGTGAAACAGAATGAATAAAACGGCAAGGGAAAGAAATTTTATTAAATAAAAAGGTGACTCAGAAATAAACGTAAAAAAGAAAAAAGAGGGAGAGATCAATAAAAGGGCGACTTTTAAGACTTAGAAACAATTCATATGTAAGAAGAAAAAAACCGCAATTTTTTACCTTTCGTGGAATATTTCAGATTAGAATGATTTTTTTATGAATATGTAAAAATATTCTTTGAGCTTCGGAATTAAATGTATTTAAAATGTTTAAGATCAGGAGAAAAGAGTATGGAATATTTCAGAAATTAAAAATGTTAAATACAGCGAAAATTAAACCAAATAAATATTGAGAGCTTTTAATGTTAATGATATTTAGTTCTAGATTTTAGGAGTTCCCTAGATATAAAATTCCTTTATTGCAAGTATTTCTTTTTGCTTAAAAATAGTGATCGCGTCTTGAATATATAATCTGAATGCTGCTTAACTATATGAGGGAAATATGAGCAGAACACAGAACAGAATGGAAATCCTGACACATTACCAATTGTTATTAAAGATATAGATACTGTTTGTTTCAGTATCTTGAAAAGACCATTTTTCGACGATTTTATTCCATTAATGGGTGAGACGCGGAAGGATGAGCACAATTTCGGAATTCCTCCTTCTTTGACCTTGATTCCGGCCCAAGTAGATATTCTTGCATATAATCTCACGTGTCATGTGTTTTTTCAAGTGAAAAGAAGATTTCTGTTGTATATTCTGGAAATTAAGAATCTTCTCTGAAGAATTTAGAACTCAGTAACTAAGAAATCGAAATAAGTTAGCGTAGTTAAAATTTGTTACCAAACATATTGATTTACATTCATTCTTGATTAATAGATTTGTGACCTTCAAGAGAATTATAAATTTGTGTCGATATTGTCAAAAAAAGATAATGTGACCTCAAGAACTTTGTTCCAGAAACACTGATGGATGTTTCATACAGAGGAATAAGCTAAGGATATGAATTTTTTAGAATATTAGTTTTCAAAGATAATATTATGATAACAGTAAAGCAAAGATAATAACTGTTTACTTAGATAAAATTTATAGAAAAATGTTAAAATATTTGTAACACTTTCTTTAGATACCTTTAGAATTCATATCTTTAGCTTATTCCTCTGTATCAAACATCCTTCAGTGTTTCTGGGACAAAGTTCTTGATGCTACATTATCTTTTTTTAACAATATCGACACAAATTTATAATTCTCTTGAAGGTCACAAATCTATTAATCAAGAATGAATGTAAATCAATATGTTTTGTGACAAATATTAACTACACTAATTGATTTCGATTTCTTATTTACAGAGCTCTAAATTCTTCAAACAAGATTCCTTAATAAACAAAGAATAAATAGTTTACTAATTTCATTTTTGACTTGTAGAAGGAAAGTTAGTTGACGAAATTCTATCAAAACAAATCAAAATGCCCCGTTTCTTAGTCATTTACTTATTTTTTCCATTTTAAAAGGTTATAATAAAATTTAAAAACTTATTATTTAAAAGATATTTAAAAAACCAGATTATCCAATAGTTAGAGGAATATTTCTAAATCAGTACAAATATATTTTTTATCTAATTTACATTTATGAAACTTTGTTAAACATTCAAACTGTACTCAAAAGGGAAAATATAAAATTATATTTTTTCAAGGGACTTTAAAAACTAGTTAACATAAAGTAATAATAATAACAAGTGTTCTCTATTGGTTATTAACTGGTTTGCGAAAATAACGTTACAAAGAGAACTTCGAAGACGTATTTATGAAAATTCTTAAAATTACAGATTAGTCTAAATTTTCGGTCCTTTTCAGAACAAATAATATTATGAAAGAATATTTATGGCCCTTTAATATTTTAATAACTGTCTTATTTTAGTGCTAGACCCATAAGAGTTCCTCTGAATTTGAATATTTTTCAATTAATTTTTAAATAAAATTTGTAAAAATAAATAGTCCCAATATCCTGACCAAATTCATATAATTTAATCCCGTGTTTCACTGCTTAAGTTAGAATTATTTGTTTTTATTTCTTGATACAAACACGCAATGAAAAATATCTACTTTGCAAAGGCTTCTCAAGCAAAACATGCCAAACAGGTATAATGCGAGGAATTATTATTTTACAGTATTTATCATTTTAAAATATAACATAACCGTTAATAATTATTTTTAATATATTATAAAAACAATTACTTATGCTTTGATAAATTATTTAAATAATTCAATGAATAAAAACAATATATTCCTAATATTTTATAATTCAAAATATATTTATTTCAAGAAAATTGATTTATTTGATTGTCTAATAATATGTTTTGATCCAGCTTCCTGAGGTCTGCCTTGATTCTTGCCTCCTATTTAACCACTGGCCTTGATGAAAAGCGGTTAATATTACAAGTTTGCAAGCTACGACATTAATAATACTTTAGTGCTGAATTATCGTTGAGTTTTGCAATCAACGATAATTCAGCTTTGTGTTTGTTCGTTATCTAAACTGATTCATTCAGTTTGTCTAAAATACATGTAGGCAATATTTTATTACTTATGATGACCGTAATTCGTATTTTCATACTGAAGTAAATTATGCGAGATATTTAAAAACAAGAAAAACATCCTTCGCTCTATTGAAAAAGAAGGGCAAGCAATATCATTAGGTCATCAACAGAAAATAATGAGAAAAATCTAGGATTTATTTTCTGTGATGAAATAATTCAGTTTATTGAGTTGAATTGCTATACTTCTGTGTCTTAGTAGTTCGTTAGTTTCTGGTTGAATTAATTGATAATTGCGAGTCTCTAGTTCGATAATGAAAAGCTCATTAAAACAAATTATTACGCTGTGAAAGGAAAGGAAAGGAAATAGTGAGCTGTGATTACCTCTCTGTCAAATTTGTAATGCTTTGATTCAATTAATGACACTGATAGGTTTCTTAGCTATTTATTTCTTTTCTGCGCGCAATCAGTTGAAATGTAGAAATGAATCCTTTTCTCTTTCCAGAGAAGTTTTCATGAAAGGTTATTGGATTTCTAACTTCTTGTTTATTCATCTCAAATATAAATAAATGTTTCCGTTCGTTGCATTGATAGATTTGAATTCTTCCATCCAAAATACTGAAAACTGACTCTTTTTGGATTAATTGTTAGAATTTGCGCAATGTCATAAAAATTCAGCGGAATTTCTAGGTAATTTATACCTTTTAGATTCTTTGATATTTTTTAAAGATTTAATCAAAAGTGAACATCACTACAACCTAAATTAATTGAATTCATTATTTTTAACAGAATGAAAATTTGGGATTTTTATATATATGTATGTTTGCGTAACTGATGAACATATATAAAAAATTATTTAAAATAAAAACTATTTGGTATATAAAAATGTTTTCAATTATTTACATTAAAAAAATAGATAGTGCTAATTATAAATACTCTAAAGATCTTAATATTTTCAATGCGTCTTTACACTTTAAGGTTAAATACTTTCAGCCTTTAAATTCGTCAATGATTGGTATATATTTTTCAGTTATTGGTTATTTTGTTATAAGTTATATAGTTAAATATTTGATATTTATTTCAGGATTATTCATTGCTTTATCTATTTTCTGTTATTTATATCCATTTAATATATATCTATTAGACTTTTATGTTCCATATATTCTCAAATGTATAAATTAAAATTTAGGTATAAAAATTCAATATCACAAAATAGTTTTTTAAATAGCTCGTACTAATTTAGATATGAAAAAAAATGAATATCCGTTGTTTCAGTAACTGGAATTCCTTAATTTTTCTTTGAAGATTTTTCGACGTATAATCCTATTAATTAATTAAAAATTAAACTTAAAATACTGAAAATGAGTATCCACAAGAATTCTTATTCTGTGAACCAAAGCCGTGACATATTCCAAATAGTAAAAATTGTATTCGATATGCACACACTTAAAAAGATACCACAATATCAAGATTAGTGAAAAAGTGTGTGAATACGAAGTTTGTCCCGAATCTTCACTTCTGGATGCAACATAAATTGTAAACAGTCGTCTTTGAAATCATTTCAAAAAGCCAATTCTATGTTTGGAATTGTTATGATGATATAATAAGCATATAACGCTAACATAATAAATCAGAATCTTGTTATGAAAGCTATATTTTCCTCTTATAATCTTGCAGAAACTATTATATTCCAAAGATGCATGGAAACATTCTCTATATTACTATTGATAAACTGAAGCTAATGCCAAACTTTTAACAGTTGAATAATATTATTACTCCTTATGAAAACTTTCCAAGTTTAGTTGGATCGATATTTATTACTGTCTCTTGTTTTGAATAAATTTGATTGACTTATCATAATTAGATTTATTTTCTTCCATTTTATCTGTAAATTAAATAAAAAATTTCTAATATTGATTCTAACATTTGAAACAGAAAACGTAACTGTATTCCTTTTCAGACTGAATTCGTTTCGTTGGGGAATTATAGGAACTAATCAATCAAGAATATGCAAATCATAAGAAACGCCACCAATATTATATAGAACGGGCTAAAACTCTTGTCTTGATTACGGGGAATTAATGCAATACAACTTGAACATAATAATGTAATTTGGGTATCAAGGAAATTTTTTTACCAATTTATTTTGTGCATATTTCTACTCCAAAAGTGAATGAGAGGTGAATTTTCAAGGAAAATCTTAGTTTTACCCCAAATAGTACAGATGACGGACAAAGCAAAATGTATATTTTGTTTTTGAAAAACAAAAAATTAACTCTCAGTGTGCATTTCTACATTGTTATGGACAAAATCCTTCTGATGTAAAATATGCGACGTAATGAAATGAAAAATTTTCTATTTATATTAATTATTGTTCTAGAATTTTTTTCAATTAGGGTTCTATCAAATATAGAGTCTTCTCTACACCAATAACTGATGTTGAAAAATTGATGTCCAGGATAAAAGTTACTTTGTATATTGTCACAGATTACTTGACGTTTTACTAATGGGACATAATATTGAATATACTGAAGTTTTTGTTGAAAACTTTTGAGCACCTCTTTACATTTATCTAATCATAATAATTTTCACCCTATAGATTTTTATTATCAATGGAAGAACTTGTATTTACACTGTATATTAAAACGTATATATTTTATGTTATTACAAAATTTTCTTTCAAAGACAGATAGTTTTATTGATCTACAATAAATCTAAGTAAGAATATTGTTGTTGTAATTGGCTAGTTAAATGAATATATTCAATCACCAACAATCTTGGTGAAGCATCCAAGTATATCAATTTCCGTTTATTGTTTCTGTTCCTTACTGGTTATTAAAAATATTTCAAAAAGTCTTTATTAAGTATTTTAAATTGTCGGCTTTCTCTAAAACGAAGGAAATGTTAAGAAAATTTTGAAATATCAAAAAAGAAAAATGCATTACAATGTTTAAAAGTGAAATTAACTTTCGTTGGAAAATAAAAATGGCTTTTTATCCTAATCATTATTTTCAGTTGCTCAAGTTTTTGCATTTTTGTTTTCACCATTAGATTTTTGATAAAAATAATAGTACTTTATTTTTAAAATACTAATCAAAGTGTTTTTTTAATGTCTTTTTTTTACTATTGCCTCCATTTGTTTTTATAAATACTATTTAGTATAATAAACATTATGTAGCATTTTAAATATATCTTTTTCAATTCTTTACCTTTTGTTTTACATAAAAAATGTAATTAAACTAAGTCAATTAGCTATTAATTAGGTTACGGAAGTTTTAAAATAATGCAATGTCATCAAGAACACAAAACTGGATAAGATTTTAAAACTCTGAGCCATGAGAAAGATAGTCAAAATCAATGTCAACACAAGATTAAGACATGTTAAACGAAAAAGTCTAAAAATAGAATATATAAGAAATTTGTTAAACCAAAATTCTATCGATAAAGAATATGACGGAAATGTCAACGTAGCAACTAAACAGTTGACTTTTACGAACCATTTTATATTAAACTATCTGATACCTGGTCTGTTGCTTCTGCAGAAGAAATAATTTTGGAAATATCGTTTGAAGTTTGAAATAGCTATCTGTATAATTAGTAATGATAAAAAGAATGATATTTATTTTTCTTGGTTTTCTTGAATGCATTGATTGAAATTTAATGATATATAAAAGAGAACTGTAAAAAGTATAAATATATTTATTCTATTTTTGACTTAGAATAAAATAATTGTACTATGCCTATTACCTTAGCGTAAGAGTGTGTAAAACATTCTAAATTAAATTTACGAAACATTTTCCCCTTGGTGCTTTGAAATTTACTGTAATCAATTTCTGATCAATCATTTTCAGCCTTTCGGTATTTATCTAACATTACAGTTTTTTTCCAAATACTTTCGGCATGTTACTTTGTAAGACTATGTTCCTTAATAATTTATTAACTGTTTTATTTGCATTAGATAATTAGATAAATTAGATATCGGCTGTAGTCATGTTCATAAGTATAAACAAGCTAATTTCCAAACGACTAACTTCATTCTTTATGTAAATAATCAATTTAGTCTGAAAATCATTGTTCTTTAAA
>JAOUZG010030883.1:2107757-2117797 GCA_026289955.1 Argiope argentata | reverse complement strand
ATAATCAATTTAGTCTGAAAATCATTGTTCTTTAAATAGCGCAGACTGTATTGATGATATCCTCTCCTCCCTGCAATCCCCCACCCTTCCATTGACGGCAGGCTCAAAGGTTTGAAGTGAAATGTCCAGATTATTTGAGTTGAACTGAGAATATGTCTTCCTCGAGGAACAACCGCGAGTTTCACTATTGATTTTTTTATCCAATTTTTCTGGAAAAATCGAATTTGGTAGCAGGCCCAAGGGAAGAAGGAATGAAGAGGCCAATGCTGAACGAGATTTACGGTGTAGCATTATCCCGATAGTTTCCCAATCTCAAATCGAAAAATCTGGTGACGCGTGTTGCTCAGATGACAATTTGTCAAAAAATTCAACCATCTTTTTCGCTACGGTCCAAATTTGAAAAGGCTGTCAAAAGGACCGACCAATTACTTTTGAAATACATTCCAATTCGAGTCATCTGGGTGTGACATATCAATTTGGCAAAAATGAAATTCTTTAAAGAACTCCTCTTGAAATACAGAAGTGAAATGATTCTTTCTTAGAATCAAAGAAGCCGAAGATTTCATTCGAAATAATTTTCCTTCGAATTCATTTTGGTTCATCACAGTTCAAATTTCAAGACACAGACATTGAGATACCTTGAAGTCCTCAATTTACATTATTTCCATTTGATATGATTGTAAGATCATATCTAACGAGAATCAGACATAAAGACGGGCCATGTTCCTCCAGAAAACGATAGTTTTAAATTATTGAAGATATTTATCAATTAGTCTTTTGTTATTGGAAGTTTATCAAAAAAAAAGCTACTTTCGAAAGAAATATCATTATTATTAGCTGTAATTTTAAGTTTAGTAAATGGAAACCTAAATATATAACATATCCTTAAATACGATATATCTTGTAGAGAGCAACTAGTTCGTGAATATTCTAAATTAAATTTACGAAACATTTTCCCATTCGTTCTTTGAAATTTAATGTAATCCATTTCTGATCAATCATTTTCAGCATTTCGGTATTAATCCTACATTACAGTTTTATTCCAGATACTTTTGGCATGTTACTTTTTAAGGCTATGTTACTTATTAATTTATCAACTTTTTTGTCTTAGATAATTAGATAAATTATTGGTATTAAAGAAAGAATTTACAAAATAAGAACAAATATACCTATTACTAGAAATGTAGAATATTCTATAAAACGCAGACTTCTTCCCATTTAGATTAGTACATAAATTATACAAAAGAATTTACATATTAAATTATTCAGAAAAACTAATACATAACATATTTAGAATCTTAAGTCTAATATACAAGATACAACAAGTGTGTTGAATATTTTTATACAAAGAAAGAATATCTAACGCTTCTTCATATACTTTTTCATATGCATATAAAGCATTTAAAGAAGTTTAGTTTAGAAAATAAGGATCCTAAAGTTGAATTCTATGTAAGCACAAAAGAATGTATACCGATCTGTTAAGAAAAAATTATGTCTCATTTCAGTATTCTGTTCTTCGATCAAAATAGAAACAATGAACATAAACATTTTTTAAAAAATCAATTCCTACTTATGTTAACAAAGAAATTTTTTATTTTAGTTACCTTTTGTTAAATAATTACAATTAATATAAATATGTATAGAAATATGACAGAATCACAATATTAAGCGGCAAAATAGAAAGCGAATTTCTTAGCGATTTCCATTCCCCTTTCTTATATATGTTGTTGGAGATCGCAACACAAGGGATATGAATCCAACGAAATATCAACCTTTCTATCCCGGCCTGAGAGTTAACATTACTATAAATAATTGATCAAAAGATTATACTAGCGTTGATTTTTAAACCCCAATTGAGAATTTAAAACCAATTGTAACAACGCAAAATGCGTGATTTTTCTACATAAGTTGGAGAACGCCATACATAATAGAAATTTCTAATTTCCTTTATTATGTGTTATTTTAATTCAAAAGTACTTCAAAATGATTCGGAAAAATCAATTAAATAACAATGTTTAATTTTAAATTCATCAAACGTCATGGAAATAAACAGAATCGTTTAAAACAATCGGCCGCAAACATGTTACCCCTAATCTCATAAACAAAACACGTGAGGACAAAACAAACTAAATTCCTCACTTATTTGGCTGCGGGGAAATGAAGAATTTTGGTGACAACGTTAATTTTTAATTAATAAAAATGAATGAATTAATATTTGAAAAAAACTGTATTAACATCAAATGTCATCCACTACAAGGTAAAAAAATACTTGAACTTGATTGGATGAATACAAAGTATTTTATTAACAACTGAACATTAGAACAAGGTATATAGTATATATATATATAAGGTGAGTATGAGCTAATAATATTAATTGAAAAGCTATTAGTCTTATTGTTTCTGCTCTTGGAGTTTCATTTATATGCTCCACAGCTAAAATAATAATTAGTAAATATTGCAGGTATTAATAGGAAAACCTCATAATAAACCCGAGTCACTCTCAAGTGAGTATCTGATATTCAAAAGATATTTTTTCTCAAGAATATTCTCTTTCTCCAAACTTTTAATGTAATGTCAAAACAAACTAATTTTGAAAAAATTATTGCTTCGCCATTTATCAAAAACATTTTGCCTTTAAGTTATTGTTAAAATCTGAAATTTTATTTGAATGTTGGATCAGCTGCAATAATTTTTGTTAAAAAGCACTCAAATCTTCAAAAATGCAGCTCGTATTTTTGAAATAATGAAAATAAAATTATTCATGCGTCTGCTTTGATATTACTCACACGTATCTAGATACAAAATGGCACGACAAGGGTAATTTGTTATATTTCGATTGGGGCTATTTGCTATAGTGAAGTAAGTTGCCCCAATAAGATTTAATTTCATAGTATATGTTTTTTTAAGTTGATATGAGAACCATAAAAGGTAAATGGATAGAGATACATTTTCACATGAAATATTTTTAGATACTGCTAATTAATGAACAAAATATTAATTTTATAAGGATATATTAAATTTTATTAATTTTAAAAGATATTTTTTGGAGGTGCAGCAAATAAAACATATCGATGTATCGTTTTTATTTCAAATAAAAAATTAGTTGTATCTAACGCTACTAAAAAACAACAACCTTTCTTGAGTTTTCACTGATTAACAAGTGACGGATCTTCAACAGTACATAGATGGTACTTTAAAAATAAATTATAGTTTTTCTACTAAGTTATTTTCATAATTGTAGAATAAAGTTATAAAGTTAGAAATTTGACAACAAATAATTAAGATTTCAATTGCAAAATTTTGAACAACTTAAATGAAAAGACATTTTTCCTGTCATTTTAAGGATACTGTGTTAGGATACTAATAATTATGGTTCTAAAATGAATCGCTTTCCCTTAAACAAAATGAATTTCTTTAAAATATTCATTGTTACAGTGTATCAAATATATGATTAAAGAAAGTAAAAAAAACCCAGATTTAAATTAAAAAAAAGTTCAGTTTTTTAATGATCTAAAAAAAAAATTGAATCGCATTATGAAAAGCTATACAAATTAAAGATACGAGAAAAACGCACACAAAAAATAATAATATCGGTACTAAAAAAACAAAACAAACCCCATTTGCGAAATTTGGTTCATTATTATTTTGTCAACATTCAAACGGAAATAATGCTCTTATATCTCATTTGGAAAAGAAAAGCCCTCTATTTTTTTTCTTTCTTAGATCTTGATAAAATACGTTTTTGTTAGAAAATATTTAATGAAGCAAAAACATCGTAAAATAAAGAACGACCGTGAATGTTGCCTAATTGGAAGCTAAAGAGACCACAATAAAAATTCAATTTATCAGAAATTTGAATTAAAATTCTCTAAAATATCAGCACAATAAGAAAAGATGAGTTTTTATTGTTTAAGTTAAAAGAGACAAACTTATAATAAGTAAATAAATAGAACGTTTTTTTTAATGAATGCAGTAATGATATTCACTGTTGAAATTTGTTATACTCGTAGTTTTCATTAAATTACCGACTTAATGCTTGGATCATAAATTTTAAATGTTTCGGAAAATGAGCAACATTTAATTGATATTTTGATTGTACATAAAATACAGCAGTTAAACTATCAAACGAATTAAAGGTTTTACTTATTCACAATCTCTAAGGACATTAATTATGGATGTATTTAAATAATGAAAACGAAAAAACATTCTAGAGAAATGAAATTTTTTTCGATTACTACTGAATTTGAATAGCAAAGGTTCGCTTTATCAAAATTACATTGTATATATAATGATAATTTCACTCTCTTCTATTATCGCGTTGACTGCCACGCGCATTTGTTCAAGCCACGCGTACTGCTATACGAAGCGTATTCTGCTGAATATTCCCACCGATATTTCAAGAATGCGAATCGCTGATTGTCGCAATAATCCCAGCTTTATATAGCATGTTTTAAAGTTTTACATTCTACGTGATTTTATTAATAAATCAGTAGTTTACATTACCGAAAATTCAATCATTAATTTTAAGTTTATATTAATAAATATAGTTTTTATTAATTATTATTCAATAGTTTTGTTAGTTCCTCTGCAAAATATCTTTTCGAACACATTCGAATATCTTGCACAAGTAGTCAAATAAGCTTCACACCAATATAGGTGACGCAGTCCGTTCAGAAACTTTGCTGTCACCCGAATACGGGTTACGTTGCAGTCAACGTGTTAAAACAAATTTTATATCAGTTGTCATTATGCATGTATTGTCTTTCAGAAGGAGTCTAGTTTCTGGATAGAAAAAGTGAATGTTGTCTTTCTTCTGAGATATAAAAATACCTATTTCCCCTGGCCATAAATCTCTTGTGACATCCAACCTTTTCCCACAGATGTTGTAATCCAAAGACATCGGCAAATGCCACGATTTTCAAGATGTCCAGTACGTCGTAAATATTTTCAGATTAATACAGAAATAAACAAATTTTCGTGGTCTCTTCATTGGTTTGAATTCAGTGTCTCTAAACATATTAGGTGTTTTATGTTTTAATCAGCGACATTTATTGGTAAATATACGAAGTATTTAAAAGACAATGGTTTTGGGTTTTAACAATATACTATAACTTTATTTTTATTATTTTAAATGTTTCCTATTTAGTATTATTTAGTTATTTAGTGTATAAAGACCCCCGTATACAAATCTGCTGCTAAACCCATTAGAACTTACGGTGAGTCTTCTCCTTCATATCCCAATTGTCGGTTTTGGTTTCAACGATTTAAAAGAGCTGCTTTCGATTTCAATGACCAAGAAAGGCATGATGGACCAAAATAATTTGAAAGCAATGAATTGAAAGTCTTATTGAACAAAAATTGGATAAAATTGTAGAACATATTTTCATTGATATATATTGTGTCATTTTTTTTCTCAATAAATGCCTATTTAAAGTGGAAAATAAACCCAGCAGACATTTTAAGAAACTTACGGTGAGTCTTCATATCCCAATTGTCGGTTTTGGTTTCAACGATTTAAGAGAGCTGCTTTCAATTTCAATGACAAAGAATGGCATGGAGGACCAAAATAATTTGAAAGCAATGAATTGAAAGACTTATTGGACAAAAATGGGATAAACTGTAGAAAATATTTTTATTATTATATATTGTGCCATTTTTTCCAAATGAACAACCTTTTTAAAGTGAAAAAAAATAATCAAAACACATGCAGGCACCTAATACAAACATGAATTAAAATAAGAAATACTGCAAGAGTAGCTTATTAAAAGAATAACTATAATTTTTTAGACTTTTAGATTTTTAAAATACTAAGATTTTTGCTAAGATTTGGTAAGAGAAATGCCAACATTTTACGTAACATAAAGAGTTCTAAAAAGAGTTCTTTTCCTTGTATTAAGAACATAAAAAGATGAAAAAAGATAATGCCGAAAGATTGAAAAATGTATGAAATTTTTCTAAAGTTGTCTTTCTGGTTAAAAGAGGCTTTCTTATGAACATCTTTTCTACACCCGAATGCTCATGGAATCCAGAGAATGCATGTCTTTAATAGAGAAGAAGAATGAGAAGTTTCCCATTTTTCCCCCAAGAAAAAGATTGCTGTTTATGGTGCGGAATTAAATTGCAACTATTCTTAAAATTCCTGGAATAGTATAAGATTTGAAACATTTTTGATTGCAAGAAATATGAAAGTATGCCGACGGTTAGCAGCAAATTTAAAAGATTCCTTTCAATTCTAACTAATTTCAATTTTAAAATTTGCAGTATGAAAAGAAAATTAGAGTTGAAGAAAGAAGAGGGTTATTGAAATAATTTGAAAGAAAAGTAGTAATGTTAACAGAGAATAATAGTGTTTTCAATAAAAGTTGAAATATTTATCTCTGTAATGAGCTTCTCGTGAACTGGATACCTTCAAGAAAACAATAGAAAATTACAAATAATTTGCGAAAGCTAAAAGTACTCGTGGTTATGTACATTTTTATTTTCTCTGAAAGAAATGTACACAAAGAATTTATTGTGAATATCAAGAAATGAAATCTCGAGTTTCTGATGAATGATTTCTGGTCTTTCCGAGTCCAAACAACAATTTTTTGGGATTTAGCCTGCCTATCATTCTGTCTATTTGAATGTGAAAACGGTAATTGAAAAACACTTTGAGGTAGAGGAATAACATTTGGTACGTTGTTTTTACACCAAGTTCTTGTATTTAGACTAAATTTTAAAAAAATTATTAAGAGAAAATAGTCTGCCAGTTTGAGAGCAATTGAATATAACTACAAATTATAAAAGAGCTAAATTAATAAAATTCTGTGCTTAGTTATTGAATCTAATATGTAACAAACTCTGAATCCAATCCATTTATGGTTGACCCTTTATCAAAAGCTATATTTGATTGTATGTAAAAGTGATGACTCAAAAATGCCACGACTTGATAAATGAAATTTAGTATGTGATCTTGTTAGTAAAATTGTGGATTTATATCAAATTATGGTTTTATTAGAACTGAAAGAAAAAATTAAAACAGTGAACTATAATTAAATATGATAATTATAAATTATAAAGAGCTAAATTTATAAAATTCGGTGCTCATTTGTAGTATCTAATGTGTAACAAACTCTGAACTTAATCCATCAACGGTTGACCATTTATCGAAAGATATATTTGATTGTATGTAAAAGTAATGATCAAAAATGCAACGACTTGTTTAATGAAATTTTGTATGCGATCTTATTAGTTAAAATGTGGATCTATATCAAATTATGATTTTGTATAAACGGAAAGAAGATATTAGCAAAATGAAGTATATTTTAACTAATGATATTTTATATATATAAAGAATTTATCATTACATACTCAAATAAATTAAAGTAAAAATTAGGAAATATCAATATGGTAAAAATTAGTCTGTTTTTAAAATTTACATCTTGTTTTCATTATTTTATGTGTTTTCAAAAAGGAGTTCTGAAAGTTTTAAATACTGTTTTGTTCTTGTATTGGTGAATTTACTGAAAAATGAGTTGTTTATAAATTATCAGCACACAAACACCCACCCACAAAAAGCAAAACGTCAACATTTTCTCATTGTGGGATTTGGGGACCTCTTCACCACTTATAAGTACTAACAGAAAATTAGTGCAAACATCAACATCAACTAATTCCTTTTATATGTAAATAAAGAGATTAAAATGTTTTCCACGAATTAATTGGGACAAAACCCCTTTTTTTCTTTTAGGTTATAAGCGAGGCCGTATTAAGCTCCCTGGGGAGGGGGGGGGGGACAGAAATCTTACCATTACAATTCTCGGAACCTACCTTTTCTGCTATCCACTTCCCAAAACAAGATATTTTTTAAAATTAATTTTAATTTTAATCCCTACATAAGCAGATTTAAGCAGAAAATTTCACAAAACTGACAAAACATTTAATTTCGAGGCACTGTCAAAAGTGTTGGCATTAGCAACTCGTCAATGAAAAAAGTTCAAATTCAGATGTAAAGTCATTTAAACGAAATAGTGATAAAAGACGAGATTTTTCTAATGCAATCTAATTACTTTTTAATTATAAGATTGGGCCTTTTTATTTAAATTACAAAGCTACTTACCTTTTTTGAATTATAAAACAGCCCAAAACAAAATTTGCGAAAGATAATTAATTAGGAATGTTATTAGAATAAAGGTTCTAAATGCTAACAAAAAATTAAAAAAGATTATTTTTTTTGAAATTTATTTGATCATTTCGAATGCACGAGGCCTGGAAAATAATGAAAGCTGAAAATTTAATTGTTTTGTAAACAGAACAAAAAGAGCTCAAGGCCACCAGTTGCGGGTCCCTGAGCAATTCCTTAATTTACCTTTTTATTAATCCACCCTGTCTATAAATGAAATTAAGAAGTTTGAAAATATTCTCCAAGATGGCGTCACGGTAGGGAAGATATTATATTTGTAGTTGGGATTTATCAACAGCTAAATCAATGGAAATCAATTAGTCAACTTGTTCTGGAAATATCATATTTCTAATATATTGGAATTCTTAATCTTCATTCTATTATATTCCTAATCTGAAATCGAAGAATTATGCTTTATCTTTTTTTCCCTTTGCCGTAGGGTTTTTTTTCCGTTTCAGACCTGATCAGAGTCGAAAGATATTAATTTTACCTTATCAATCTAAGTTTTTTTTGTTGCATTTATCATCTATTAATTCCGAAAGCAACTCAACTTAGTATGGAAGAGTATGTTATTAAATATTATACAGAAAAACAAAGCGTGTTTTAAATGATTCATTTGTAACATATCCATAAAAACAGATATTTTAAGATTTTTTTGATATGAATGAACAGGCTAGTTATATATTAACCCATTCGCTGACAGCCACGAATATACTTGTGGTTTGCAGGGTGTTACTCATTGCCAGCATGAATATACTCGTGATACTTTAAATATATTATAACGTACAACTTGTCAAACTTGAAAACTTTTCATGTCCACAAACAAAAATATACAAGTGTAAAAACTGGAAAAAAAAAGCTACAAATAAATTGTTTTTACAAAAATTCTACTTTATTTAACCCATTCTCTGCTAAGCCTAAATTGTAGGCGGTTATTCCCATTGCCAACTATGACTATACCCGTGTTTGATTTTTATACATGTAAATGATTATGATAAAATATGTGTATTTATTTTGAAATAATAAAATGTAGATAAATAATAACACTTAAAACACAAATGGCAATGGGAATAACCCCATACAATTTAGGCTTGGCAGCGAATGGGTTAATATATGTTAATTCATGCACTTAATGTGTTTTTAATAAGCTTTTATAATTATGTACTTAATATGTGTTTTTAATATGGTTTTGTAATTATGTACTTAATATGTGTTTTAATATGCTTTTATATGCACTTAATATGTGTTCTTAATAAGCTTATTTATCCACTTAATTTTTTTCTTAAAATAAAGAATCTTATCCTAAAATTTGTTTGAATTTATTTTTTATTATTCAACAAAATCAATACAAGGCGAAAATCTACTTATAATATCATTTGTAAATACATAATTTATTGGTGCCGTTTCTTATTCCCCTTGAATTTAACTGTAAATTAAACCAAGTAAGAGATCGGGGAAAGAGGAGTGTTGTAGCTTCTGAAGGTAAGGACCCCTGAGCACCCGAAGACAGAAGTCTGACTTAAGCTCATACCAGGATGACACTAACACACTCGCTTGCCCCTCCCCCATTTTGCAGGTGGAGGGGGGGCTCTTTCATTCACCTGACAGATAGAACAAATGGTAAAGAGCAACCATGCCCGAACCAGGACGTACCCGGGACACCTAGATCATAGGGAAGACGTGCTAGCCTATGCCAGGATGTCGGCCCGTAATTTATAGCGCAAATTAACTGTATTTATTTTAAATTTATTTTTTCTCTAAATATAAACAGAAAAGGCTAATTTTACCTAAGTTACCACTATATCTGAATTTATTTTATTAATTTACAAATTTACTTTATTTACAATTAACTTATCTTATTAATTTACAAATGTACTTT
>JAOUZG010030883.1:2084115-2095615 GCA_026289955.1 Argiope argentata | reverse complement strand
TATGTCTGTCTTATACATTCTTAAAGAGTGTCCACGATTTTCTAGTCGGCGTCTTGCGTGTTTTCAGGGGTCTTACCCTAAATTGGACGAGTTGTTGTCCAAAACCCCGCATGTTGGTCTTGTTAGAGTTTTAAAAAATATCGGTTTTTATGATCATATTTTGATATATGGTGATCATAAAAACCGATTGACATATATGATCATATATTTATGATCATATATTGACCGCACATTTTAGCGCAGTATCATACTTTACATCATGGTTACGCTTTTTCATAACTCATAGATTTTAAATGTTAGACATTTGGATTTTGTCATCATTTCATATCTGGATTTTATTATAAATAGATACAAATATTTTAAACTCGAGAATGTGGCACAGCTTAGTCAAAAATAGTTTTTGCGCCAAAAACAAAAAACTCATTTCCTTCCACTACAATATTTCGATTATTATAAATTTTATTGAGTTTTCCTAACCCAAAGTATTTTCTAGGCTAAAAATATAAAATACTTTTAAATTAAGAGCCTGAAATTTAAACTTCAAATTCTGCAGAAGCAGCGCATCATGATAAAAGGATCTTGAGTAGTTAGTGACTTGATATCCGATCGTTGCTAACATTTTGTAAAAAAATATAAAACCTTCTTAAGTTATTTTCTACAGATTTCAAGTTGATGAACAACAAAAATTATGCAGTGCTTGTCGAAATCAGTTAATTAGGATAAAAGGTATGCCGGTAATTACTTGATAATATTCTGTCTCAGTTGACAAAAACTTTTATATCCAAGAGTAATGGATTTCTATCCGACCCGAAATTCGAGATGTTTACCTTTTTCTCCGAAGTAAACTTTCGCTGCAAAGAAAAACTATGAATAAAAGACACTGTTCTTCCTACGCAATATTTGCATTAAAGACAGAGTCTAAACAAACATGGGCTCTAATTACAGCTCACGAAAGAATTTGGAGTCCTCACATATGACTCTCATATTCAATAAATAACAGCTGGAAAAATCTGACATCAGAGAAGGTTTCGTAAAAGTTCTCCATCGGTGCCTTTTAAGAAACAGTCTTCTTTTATTTTTCGGCAGAGTTGATTTCAGATCGGATGAAAATTCTAATTAAGTGAAAGCTCCTTGTAACATGTCAAAATATCCTAGGCTGAGGAAACAAATTCTTTCGCTTTTTCAGTCTAGAAAAAGTGTTGTTGAGATTCTCAGAAGAGACTCATCAATTTTATTTACATAAATTCTTAAAGAATTCCTTCACATTATTGTTGTACAGGCAAATACAAAAACGCACTTTTTTGTGTTTTTGACGCAATTGTATAATCATTGAAAGTATATTACAATCAAATAAAATTTCAAGCTCTGGATTTGTTTGGGAATAAAAACATTTTGTTTTCCTTTCTCTTGATTTTTATACCAATTTATATCAAGTAATTCGAAAAACAAGAAGAGATATTACGAATTAAGTTTTTGAAAATTCATAGAAATAAAAATATACTGTTTCTACGGAATGAAGGGAAATGAATCGTTATTTCTTTTGAAATCAAATACTGTAGATAAAAAGTTTTTATTTTCGGCATTCAGATATTACTGCTATTTTTCTAGTCATTAGTTTTACAGGATAACATCTAGTTTAGTAATCTTCAATCAATATACTGTCCATCAATCAATCAATAAAAGTTGCAAGACGCTGCTGAAAGATTTGCAATAATAAGAAATATTTGAAGCAATATTGAAGAATAAAAATAAAAAAATGCTCTAAGTTCCCAATTTTTTTAAAAATTTTTATTAACTATTCAAAACACAATTAAGGCCAACACATTCAATATGGAAAATTATTCAAGAGTCTACAAGTTTTTAAATAATTAGTAAATGATAATAATGATGTTAATAATCTAAGTAAAATAACGGTAAAAACAAATGTAATAAAAAGGAAAGCAAAGGATATAAAAGGAAAGTAAATGATGTTAATAATATAAGTACTACGATGTACGAAACTCGTTTTCTTTCCCTTTCGAATTTGTGATTCGGCATTGGCTACGTATTCGTCTTCTAGAAATTCAAACATTAGAGACTGTATTTATAGAGGAGAGAGAAATATTCCCTAGAATTTACAGTGTCACCTCGTAAATTATATCCGAAGCAGATGATCAAATATTTTAGCTGTTCAAAAAAACCATGCATCTTAATTATAGTGCATGAATTATTAAGAAAATGAAACTGTTGTAATATTATGCTTTCAAGCATTGAAACCTCTGAATTTTTTTTTACAAATGCCCGAGACATTCCTTTATCTATTAAAATGTCTATAATTATTTCGTATTTTTTTCTCTTATATTTGTAGAACTTCATGCAAACATTCATTTTAATTTATCTTGAAGGAAATGAGTGGGACAAATGCAGTGTACTTTTCTGTTAGACGAGCATCAGCGAAAAATCGCCAAATATTGTAGAATTCCGCCAAATTTCTTACAGTGATCTTAAAGCAAAAAAATCACTAAATAATGCAGAATTTCGCCACATATCTTTGGCAATTTTTCACTGACGCCCGGCTAACAGAAATGTAAATAGTAGGTACTGGGAGCCGCAGTGGCCTAGTCACTATGTCTCGGCTTGGAAAACGGAGGGTTTCAGGCTGGAAACCCGATTCACCCGAAGAGCCGTCATTTAAGCTGGCGTAGAGTATGTTAAAACCATCGTGGCAAAACGAACTAACGCTGGTGTGGTGCTGGGGAAGTTTGGAGAGGGGATTCCAACTCAGATGTCGTCATCGTCATCTGACTGGATTCAACATTACAAGTCCCATACCAAGGTGTTGCTTTAAAAAAGGGACATTAACACTTTGCGGTCCGATGTCGAATTTGACTCGACATTCAAGACTGTGCATCATTTTGACATTTTATTTATTTATTTTTCAAATTTAACTGTTAAAAAATCCTACATAATGGTTAAGAGATGTAGATTAATCTTGCAAAGAAATTCGATTTAAAAGAATTATATATATTTATTTTTCATATCAATAAACTAATCTTTGCATTAGGTGAATAATTTTGCATGTAATTTTTTTTCGGACTGGAAAGGGTTAATATAACTAAACCAAACCAAAGCACTAGGTATAGTAGATGTTCAGAGTGATTTTAAGAAGAAAAGATATTTAAAAGTTTTTATATGAATAAAATTGAGTCATTTAAAAAATAATGAAATGATCATTGCTTTATATTATTCATCTTTAATATTCCAAAATATTTTGAGCAGAACTTTTAAGTGAAATTTATTTCCCGAACTTGTAGCACAAGAGCAGGAATTTGAATTTAATTATTTTATCTTCAAAAAAGTTGAGAAAGTTATGCACATGAAATACGTTAAATAACATTCTGTTAAAAATAGATGTCAAGTAATGATGTACATCAATATTAAATTAATTATACTTCTCGATGCTTTCTGCTGATAGATGACATGGAAACTAAAAAAAAAGCTGTCGTTTAAACATATTTCATGTCAGAGTTATAAGGAAAGTATTTTCTCTAAAAAAGTTTTCTTCCTCTTAATGTCTTAAACAATTCAAGTAATGGGATCTTCTTATGCCTCAGTGCATTGAGTAATTACTTATGGGTGAGAAAAAAAGACTCGAACAAAGGCACACGTATTCTAAAATGTCTTTTTCTCAGGTATAATTAACCTAGAAAACGGAAAAGAATCCATTATGTATGAAGATAGGCGAGACTGAACTTGAAACCTTTTTTTTTTCTCTCTCCATTCCCTAGTTTTTACGATAAAGTCGCAACTTTAACCAAACAAGAGTTTTTGAGCTCTCGTGAATTTTTTTTAAAAAGATCTTTGCAAATAAGGGTTCGTAGTCTCGATTAAAAATTGGAGTGATAATTTTAAATAATCTATTAAGTATGAGCGTTTTACTACAATGTATTTCCATTTATCCGGAAAATTCGTATTATACAATATGGAGCATAAATATTATAAATTTATTAACGTTTGTTTTATCTTGCTTTAAAGAATTTTTTGCACGTGATTTTTGTAAAATATTTCAGGAAACCATGACATTTGTGCACCTTAATTACCCATAGCTGCTTGATTCTCATTGATAAATACTTGTTGTTGTTGTTACTTATGGCACTTGCCATGGCCAAAGTAGCATCAACTGGGACTAAGAGTACGACTTAGCTACACGCTCACTACATTTGCTTGCACAACCCCTTTTTACAGGGGGGGCATACACACATCTCACCGATAGAACACAGAAGAACAACCCTGCCCTAACTGGGAATCGAACCCGGGACTCCCAGAACAACTGGAAGATGCGCTACTTCTGTGCCAGAAAAACGACATTTTGGAATGTACCTTGTAATATTGAACTGCGGTCAGATGACGAAAAGGACACCTGAACTGTCACACCTTCTCCAATCTTCCACACCACACCAGTTTAGGATGCTTGGCCCCGGTTGATTTAACGTGCCGCAGATTCACTTATACGATGTTTCTTCAGTTACAATCGGATCTAGAGCCATAAAGTCTTCTTCCCGTAGTCAAGAAATCACTAAGATCTTACCATTACCTGTGGTAAGATATGTCCAAAACCTGCCCATCGCAGCCTTCGGATCATCTGCAGACCTGTGCATTTGCATGCACATAAATGTGGTGACTCATAAACGCAGCAGCTTAGATAAACGAAATTTGGAGTTTTATCTTTTTACTGAAATTGTTGTTCTGTGTCTGTGATAATCTGTCGATAAATTGTGACATCCAATGTTTTTTTTCTTCTATTCCTCCTATTAGCTCAGACTCTCCATTATATATATATATATATATATATATATATATATATATATATATATATATATATATATGATGAGAGTGTAGCTAAGTCGTTATCTATATCACTACATTTGCTTGCACAGCCCCTTTTCACAAGGGGGCACAGTCACACCTCTCACAGATAGCACACAGAAGAACAACAATGTCCATACCGAGACTAGAACCTGGCATTGAAAAATACTTGACAAGCATAAAACAAATTGATCTATTTGGAGTTAGTATATTTTAATTATATTGACGTCACGTTTTAAAGCATCTCCAGGGCTTTTTTGGGATGGACCTCGTGATTTTGAACCACTGTCAGATGACTAGGATGACACCTGAATCTATTAGTGGCATTCAGTGATTAATTTTTTTATTGTTTTCAAAATGTTTCTAGATTTTGTTTAAAGTATGTATTTAATTATTCTGTAATGAAAAAAAAAACAAATGTTCTATTGCGGAAATTTTTATTACTATATGCTGAGAAAAGATAAATGAACATTGAAATATACATTTATTTTTTAAAACATGTCATAGAACATTTGAATGAGTCACGTAATACTATTTCATATTTTGTCCATTGCAGATATTTAAGATGCAGTATACTGCTCATGTGAATACGCAGTGTGCTCATCTTTTGACTGCACATTAGTACGCTTAATATTTCGCTGGAGTAAGACGAAATAATTTTTTAGTTTTATGCCGGCGTCCTGGTATAAGGGTAGCCCGTCTTCCCCAATATTTAGGCGTCCCAGTTTCGGAGATGGTTGTTCTTCTGTTTTCTATCTGTAAAGTGCACGAATGTCCCCTCCCCTGCAAAAAGGGGCTTTGCAAGTGACTGTGATAAGAGTGTAACTAAGTCGTACTCTTGGCCTTGGTTGGCGCTACTTCAAAACCTGAGACGCTCCTTTCAGCTTAAAACTCGCTGATGCCTCAGCGAAGCTCATCAAGGGCAAGTGCCACTAATAACTACAAACAACATTTTAAATATTTTTAAAACAATTTCTTTTTCAAATTTCTCCAAATTCTTTAGTTGTATAAATAACCAAAAATCGTGTGAATTGAAGTCAAGAGAAAAGATCAACTCAAGGTTAAAACATTTGGGGTTAATTAGTTGTCAAAATTGAAATATTGTTGCACTTTTATATGAACATTCCTCTAAATAAAATGCTTATACTTACATAAAATGTTGAATCGAGACATTCTTTTTATTATACTTTGGGTATCAGAAAGAATTGGGGCAACTTTTTACTGCAAATACATAGTATATTTGTGAAGCATTTGCTGCTATTTCTTTTTACATTTAAGGTTTCAGAATAAATATACATTTGAACTATCACTTGAATGGGATATCTGGCAAACGCATACGGATTTCTGGTAAAAGTTTTGGATTTACCTTGGTATAAACATAGCATTTTGGGTGCTCACAGTGTTATTGAAATAAAAAATATATTTAGACGCTCCAAAGAATGCCCTTTGGCTACTTGAACACGCGCCGATTTCGGTTGGTCGATATTTTTTTAATCGATACACTCTTTCCAATTATTTAAGAAAAAAGGGGAAAAAAGAAAAGAAAGGTAAAAAAGAAAAGGAAAGGAAAAAAAAAAGGAAAAGGAAAAAAAGAAAAGAAAAAAAAAGGATAATGTTGTTGGATGGAATATAATATTATCCTTCAAACTCTTTCAAATTTTAAATCAAAATTCTCAAATAAGAGCCTTGATATTTTTAAGAGAATTCAAAAGTATTCTTTTCAATATCCTTTTAAGATTCTTTTTGTAAGGGCTAAATTCTCAAGAAAGGATATCTGTTTCACTTCCTCAAAAAAGATCTTATTTCAAAGCATATACACTAAGTAACTACTAAAAGGGTTGAACATGTAATAAACATAAGAATTACATATGCAAAGAATGAATGCTATATATCAGTAGTGATTCTTGGTTAAATTTCTTGATTTTGCTTGGGAGCTTTTATTTCAAATAATAGTATTTCGAGAATTCTTTTCGCATTTAAAATCACATTTAAATTGAAGTTTAATTCCATTCATTTATTGTCCATTCATTCCATTCATTTATTGTCAAATAACAAATTAGGAAGGTAAAATCAAGATATCCCAATGATTCAAAATTATCTGTTGCGTTGACAACATTTCCTTGACAACAACGTTTCTAACATTTAAAGTATTATTAAACGAGAGTTAATTGCAAAATAATAAGTAGGCTTAGTTTAATTTGAACTTGTAAAATGCCATTTTAATTTAAAAGGGATCCAAAACGTTTATTGTCCTAAAGTATTACTATACATTCGAGTGCAACCATTAAACAAAAAGAAAGCTTTATAGATATTTTATTGTCATTAACACAAACGCGCTCTCTCGAATTGAAATATTTTCGCCATTCTGAGAGCCAGGATAGGCTGTGAAGTTATAGGAATTTAATTGAAGGTCACGAACTCATAATTTCATAATAGAATGCTATGGAATCTTTTATTGATGTCATATTTTTTGTAAGCGATTTTGGTTCTATAGTTTGCCGCCATGAAAAAAAGTTTGTTTTCGGAGTCTAGCAAAGGATAAGGTGAAAAAACGTATTTTAAGGGCATATGGAGTTTGACCATCGGCTTGAAAATAGAATTTGAGTTTAATGGAGATTACTTTCACTAAAACCATTTCTCATTATGCAGCGTCACCTATATGGTATATGGAAACATATGGCTCATGAAAAGGTGCAAGGTCAAATTTTAAAAGGTTAATCAAAACCTCTACACAATTTCACAGGCTTGAAAATAGAAAAGAGGATCTGTGATATAGACTACTGAGGGTGAGAAATACTTGACTTACCGTCAAAGGCACACTCATGTTTGCAAGAAAGAGAGAAATATACCCGAGACAGCTGAATTGGATGGAACACATATTTAAACGTTTTAAAAAATTCAAATTTCCTACTTTGAAGAGTAAAATTAGCAACATTTTCAGTACCAACATCAGTTTTCGTTTGTCATTTTTTTATATCCAATACGTGAACCAATCGTCTGACAAACAGAAATTGATAAATATATTGAGTTGGCTATATAAACATCCCGTTTTAATGTTCCATTAGGGCTATTTTGGGACAGAGCTTATAATTTAGAACCGTATTCAGATGACAAGGACATCTGAGATTGAGCCACCCTTCTACAAAACCCCACATCACCCAGCGGGAGGACTTCGATATTAAATAATCAAAAACTGTCTTTACAAAATGAAATAGAAGATATTGAAAAGGAAATTAAAGGAAATTAATTATTATAAAAGTTGAGAATATGTAAATTTTGTTTGTGAGGTAGAAAACTACGCGTTTTAACGAAGGAGGATAAGTGATCTTCTGACGGTAGATATAAAATAATCGGCACAAATTGGTTATTTTGCAACAGTGTATATGAAATTTCAACAACATGACGTAGCTCAGTCGGTAGCCGGTCGCTTGATTTAGTTTAGTTCAGTTCATTTAGATTAATATCCCATTTTAAAGCAACACTCTGGCTATTTTGGAACGAATCCTCAAAATTTTGAACTGCAGTCAGTTGGCGAGGGCAACATCCGAGTTGGCACACCCGCCTCCAAACTTCTACATCACGCTTGTGAGAGGAAGTTTTGCTCGGACAGATTTAACGTGCACCAGATCCGCTAACATGACGGTTTTTCGGTGGTATCGGGACTCGAACCTGAATCCCTTAATTTTCGAACACAGTACATTACCACCAGACCATCGTGGCCCACGGAACATATTGATAAAGGCGATAGACATATATGATGAATATGGTTGATGAATATGCAAAATGATGAATATGGTGATCCTCAAACTGAAAAGATAATTCATATTATTGTATAGATATTTTCAGAAACATGGATATTTTCAGTCTCCCAAAAATTTCAGTCTCAATGATTATTATTAAATTATGAGGATAATAATCTTTAACTATTCGTTTAAAATGTCTCTATTTATAAGTAACCTCTTCATTACTAAGCCTTCTTCGCAAGGTTTTCTTTCTTTTTTTTGAATTAATTTAGGGCGATATAATGTATTCTCTAGATTAAAAGAAAATGCTTTAAAAATGCTAGAATAAATATTTATGAAATAATTTTAAAAGTATAATGGAAATATTCATCATCATGCAAATTTACAAATTAAGGCCAATTTAAAAGATTCAATGTCCCTCTTATCTAAATTTTTCCAATCATTATAGCTTTTATTAGCAAAAAAATCTCGTATCAGTTATATCGTACGTTTTTTCCAATCACAACAAACAGCGAAACGATTGTGACACTTATATACCTAGTATAAATATATAAAATAATTATAAAACGGAAAGATAGAAATGTCTATGATCATGCAAATTTACCTGTTAAGATCATTACAAATTCTTCAATGTCCCACTCTTCTAAATTTCTCCATGTATTATCTTTTTTATTAGCAAAAAGTTATAAAAAATTATAACATTTTATGGATTATAACTTTTTAAAACTAAAAAAAAATTATAAATTTTTATGGATTAGTTATAGAAAAAATATTAAAGAAATTACACGTTTCTTTCAACCACAACAAACCGCGAAATGGCAAGTACAAACTCGCTATAATGATAGTAACATTTCATTTTTTTACAACTACGTTCCTCATTACGCAGTAGTTGTAAAAAAAGTTGCCAGCAACAACCAATTTACAATACACCTTTTTAGAGTACAATTTATCGTTCACTAAATTTTAGGATGGAAATTTTTCTCATCGTGCATAGAAAGGTTAAATTAACATTAGTAAATACTTAAATTTCACCTGAAATTATTAACAATCCTCTCTCTCAAAAAAAAAATAATAATCTGCCATTTGTTTGAAATGCATTACTTTAACTATTTTCAAAAATATTCCATAAAACATTACTGGTTGAATACAAAAAGAAGAGGAAGTAACCATACAGCTGTATATTCATGCAATCCAAGATAGTATGAATATACGGAGGGAGACAATAGAATACTCGCGTCTTTCGAAATGCGGACTGTTTACGGCGTTGGTGAAAGTCAGCGGTAAAGGTCTGTAGCCAGACATTTTATCGGTGTTAGCAAGTGTGCACACTCCCACTCTTTTCTATGCGCCTCCAAGGGAATTTGATTTAACGATCGAAATCAGTGTGTAGGCAAGAAGCCTTTGACATATCCAACTCCATCCTCGCTAGAAAGGTCAATGTTCAACAGCCGTTTTATCTTGTTTCTTGTAAGTAGTTTTTGGCTGTGACTGGCACTGAAGGAAAAGAAAAACTAATGTTTTTTTTTTTTTGTTCAGGATTACCATGACTGTATTAATTCTTTACAGTAAAATTCCAAAAATAATTAAATGCAAAATTATTCACCTAACACAAAGATTTGTTTATTGCTATGAAAAATAAATGTACGTAATTCTTTTAAGTCGAATTTCTTTGAAAGACTAATCTACATCTCTGAACCATTATGTAGGCGTTTTTAACAATTAAATTTGAAAAATACTTCCAAAGGTGTTTCTTCTGCGTCAGCAACGCGCCGTTTAACAACTAGTTATAATAAATATTATGTTTTCCTATTTACATGCATTCTTCAGGTTTGTTATCAACACTTTGCTGACCGGTGACGAGATAACTCGTCTTTTCATGTCCAAACGTTGTTGACCGGTGACGAGTTAACTCGTCATTGCACTTGCATTATCTGTTTCAATTTATAACACCGAGAGCTATATAGAACATTGCAAAAACTTGGTGTATCGTGTTTAGTCTTGTCCGCTCTATAACAGAAAAATTACTTTTCCTAGTATTTAGATTTTTATTAGAATTTTAGTAAAATTCCGAAAGTTTCAACCATGACGGAACGTATCGGCGAAGAACTTTTTGATGTTCCAATTCAACAAAATTCATTGGAGTTTTTTTAGAACGTTTTACTTTCATATTCAATTACAAAAAAGTAGCCGGTGACATGACATAGTTTCTGTGTAAAATTGCCGGTCACCAAAGTGTTAAAATAAATGACGTAAATACACACAATTTCTGTCAACGTCCAATCACATTCTTTCCCATAAGGATTCTAAAGCAAAATTGATAAATTTCATTTGAAAATAATTAATTGAGAAATTTTTGCTAATTCAGAGTGTCACAGAGTGTCTCTTCGTAATCTTCTTGTTTTTTCCATTGCCTCTTCCCTTCTCTTGATGATTTTGTTTTTTGATACTCATGAATTTTATACGTGTCATGAGCTGCGTTCAAGGTCTTTTGTTAAAAATTGTTATTTGATAACAGGAGCACTTGAAAATAATAAAAACTTAATTGCTTCAATCCTTTGCAGTCCGAAAAATAATTATATGCAAAATTATTCACATAATACAAAGATTTGTTTATTGCTATGAAGAAAATATATAATTCTTTTAAGTCGAATTTCTTTTAAAAATTAATCTACATCTCTTAATTATTAGGTAAGCGTTTTTAACAATTAAATTTGAAGAATAAATAAATAAAACGCCGAAATGATGCACCGTCTTGAATGGAATCACACTCGACATCGGACCTCAAAGGGGTAGACCTAACTTTCTTGATTTTATTCCAGAAATTTTTTACTGAATATGCTTATTCCAGAAATTTTTTACTGAATATGCTTATTCCAGAAATTATTTACTGAATATGCTTATTCCAGAAATTA
>JAOUZG010030883.1:2052358-2084105 GCA_026289955.1 Argiope argentata | reverse complement strand
TGCTTATTCCAGAAATTATTTACTGAATATGCTTATTCCAGAAATTAATTACCGAATATGCTTATTCCAGAAATTATTTACTGAATATGTTTATTCAAGAAATTATTTACTGAATACGTTTATTCAAGAAATTATTTACTGAATATGTTTATTCAAGAAATTATTTATTTAAATGTTATTTTACTGAAACCTGAAAGTTTCTCCACCGATTGTACAAAAATTAATGTGTTTGTGTCTTCCATAACCTGAACATTGATACGGTTTCGATTTCTAATCGTTGAAATCGATAAATATTCGGATTGACATTAATCCAGGGCTTAAGAGGGCAAAAATCAGGAATAACAGCTATATCCTTACCATGACTTTGGTAAAATCTTAATATTCGACGTACATTCCTAAAAATTCCTCACGACTTTTAATTAAAAAAATATACCATTTCATATGATTATTAATAGACCGTAGTTTAATGAGTTCATAGAAAATCCTTTTTCTTAACATAAAAAAAACTAAAATACGCCGTTTTGATTAATTTTAAATCAAATTTTATTTAAGAGATTAAAGCATTTTATTTAATATTTCATATTTTAAGATTGATGATTTAAAATATTTAATAAAATTATCTTGGAAACCCTTTTTTTACTGTAGAATCATTGACTACATACTCCGAATAGTGTGTGCATTTACATTTCATAACCCTTTCGAATATTAGTTAGATGCAAAATTCTCTTAATAGGCCAAATTGAGTATGTTCACCTTGTTTATATTAATTTTTTCAAGAATATAGTATCCAAAACTTATTTCCCAACTAAACCTTTTTTTAATTTGTAACCTTGCTACTTAGTCTAACATATATAGAACGCAGTAGTAAAGCATCACTTGATTAATTTGTTTGCACAAGAGCTATTTTGGAAACTTCCTGTTTTTGAACTCTAATGTGATGTCAATAAATCAGGGAAATAATATACCGTCTCTCACAAACTGGAATAAGTTTCACTTCTTCAGAGGATCATTGCTACAACTGGTATTCGAATCCATAGTCATCTGAACTCGAGGATTTGCAATCTACTACATTACGTTTCAGTTTGTATAAGGAGGTGCACTGTTTTATAAAGGATTCTAAAACTTTTCACGCTTTTGCGCATGCTTTAGTGTGGGTTTAATTCGTCAAAATAGGTGTGAGAAGAAATATAAAAAGATGAAAGTATTAAATATTTACATCTAACAACAAATTAAAATATTACTCGAAGGCTTATCAGGCGTAAACATTGTAGACAATTCGCAATACAGTTGGGGGAAAATACTTATTCACAACAAAATATTTCAGCGTAATTTTTATTAACTATAAGGGGCATAAACATTAAATTATGATGAATAAATGGATGATTTCTGCTCTTGAAATTTAACAACATATTCTTTTTCAAATAATGAGGTTTTTTTTTAATGTTAAAATGCTGCTTTTTTATATGTTACTGAATTTTCTGACAATACTTTGAGATTAACATCAGTAGATAATCGATATTTTACTGTATTTTTTTTTTCATGTAAAGATTTGCTGTAAAATATAGAACTTCTTAAAATATCATAAATATTATTTTTAAAATTTATGATATTTTAAAAGTATAATTTAATTTTTTGAATATCATTAATAATGTTTCTTTTGCTTAAAAAATGCTATTATTTTAAATATATGACATGAAATTAGAAATATTAAGAATAATTAGAAATTTGAGTCAGTACTTAAATTAGCCATTTAAGCAATGAATGCGTAATTAATATAAAATAATGCGGTTAGAAACGACTCGTGAACAACAACAAAAACAACAACAACAACTGAAACTTAAAAAAAAATATAATAGGGCTGAAATTAAGGTCAAAGAATGACGATGAATTTAGGAAATGTGCTCATCCTTCCGAGCCTCACCCCTTAGTAGCATAGAATAATAGAAAAGTGATAGTCCCAGAATACTAAAATGAGCAGTATTATAGAATTTTTAAGGGATATTTAGCAAATATCATAATTTAAAAGATATTATTATAATGAAGGAATTGAATTATTTTTTCTTTTATGTGTGGTATTCATACAACGTGTATTTTTTAATTGTTTGAGTTTTACAAAGAAATAGAATTTCTTTAAAATTAGTTTTATTGAAAATGAAAAGTTCGCCAATTATGCAAACATTTCTATCATCACTTAATTACATCGCATTTTTTGTTATATTATAGTCTATTTCTTAAAAGGAATTTTAAAATTTATAATTAGCCTGTAAATTATTCTTTGTTTATACATAGGCAAACAGTCCTAAGACACTTCAAAAAATCTTGAAATAATAAAACATGTAATGAGACTGCTAAATTGTTTCCGGGATAAACATTCCATGCACATATGGTTGTTTTTATCAAGGAAAAAAATAATGGGTAAAATAACCAATATTTGACTGTATAAAAAAGGACTGTCTTTGACGTATTCAAATTACTTCGTTATTTGTTATATGCACTTAACAAATCAATCGTTTGATTTTCAATGAAAATATCAAGGGACGAATCTATAAAAAGATATCAAGTACGTCTAAGTTTTGTTAGGGAAAATTTACCTTCATCATGATTCAACTTAGAGTGCTTTCCAAAAATTTCGACAGCAGAAGAATGCGAAAGCTAAAATATGTTCTTGAGCACTTATAGGCTAATAACTTACTAAGCTATTTCAAGAAACGGACATAGAAAATTGTGCGCGTTCCAGTAGACGATGCTTAGTTGAATCTTGCTTTTCAAATAAAAAATCCGAAATTGATGCATTGATATCTGATAGAGCAAAGGAACCTGCTGTATGAATGAAGCTGCATGGCTTTTAGCAAAGTGCCAAATATTCATGAAGACTTGGATTTATATTCCTATAAATTGCAGCTGTGATATGAACTTTTAGAAGTGGCTATTACACAAAAGAGAAGAAGAAATTATGCAATTCCGACTTTGTATAAAATTACACTATCGAATTAGAGTCGGTCAGTTCGAAATAACCGAAATAGCTGTCGAACTTCTAGAAACCAAACCGTTAAAGGATCTGGATTCACAAATTCTTTTACTTAAGGATTTTCACAAAAATGTAGTTAAACATATATGGCTAGAAATTTGCATAGTTAATGCAAAGCGATTTTTAACTTTTCGGGGCAAATACATGATTCGTATGTGCGGATAAAAGATATATCGAATAAAAATGTATACAGAGGTGGCGGCAACAAGTGACATTGCAAATACAATTCTTTCTTTCTTGATCGAACCCTAATGGAAGCATCATTCACCAGATCTAAGTTTCAATTGCCTCCTTGATCAGCAGGGTCAATTGAAATCACTTGAATATCGATGACCGCCTTTCGATCTGACAAGAAGAGATAATTGAGAAAAATGCTTCAGATATCCGGAAATGTTGGTGCTGTAACTCTTAATATATTGTTCTTCCTGGAGGAAGTATTTCTGTTTAGTTACATTAACATCCCATTTTAAACGTAGCGCTATTTTAGGACATACCTCCTATTGTTGAACCGCGGTCAAATGAAGGTGACATCTGAGCTGGCATTTTCTTCTCGAAGCTTCCACGCCACACCGGTGGGAGGACGTTTGCCCCTCTCCCCCCAACGGATTTTACATACACAAGACACGCTTATACGACGTTTATTCGATGGAATCGTGTATTAAACCTGAAACCCTCCGGTTCCAAAGCCAAGGCCTTATCTCCAGGCCACCACATGGAGGCGTTGTCGAACACTGGTTAAAAATGTATTTAAATTACCATTTATTTTGTTTATTTATTCATTGTTTATATTTGCCACCCTGCCACTGATTTTGATACTTTTTTTCATTGATCATGTGTGTGCATGTGCACAAATTTAAGAAAAGTAATTTCTGAATAATAGTAGTCGCCGCATTCAAATTTAAAGCAGTAAACATCAAAATGCACACTTATATGCATATACATACTCCTTTTCAAATGCCGATCTATTTATAATTTGTGAATAAACTGCTTCATTTTAGGAAGGCAAAGAAAGTGCAGATTCTATCCTTATTCCTTCTCTTATTTACCACACTTTTGTAAAATAAATTCTCAACAGCCTTTTTACATGAACTGTTCCAATTTTATTTTTCTCTACATGAAAATTGCATTTCTAGAAATATAAGAATAGAAAATATATTTTTCCTTTCAAATGACAAGTAGAAATTAAATAAATATTTTAAATTTGATTTAATTTATTATATTTATACTTGAAAAACCATCTGAATTTTTTTATACATTATCTTTCCAATATTTGCATTGAATATTTCAGAATTTTATCATTAAGGTAAATTTGGTCAAAATGGTTGTTAATATTTTTTCATTTTATTAAAATTGCTTTATTTTACTAAACATTATTTCTATTTTTTCTTTTTCATACTTCCTCCTTGATTATTTTATTCTAAAGAGAATAAAACTGCATAATAATGGAACATAAAAGAAATAACCACTAGGCAAAATTGTTTCAATTTTTGCTGAATGTATATTTTATTTTTAGAATCATGTTTTCGATAAAATAGAAAAAAAGGCAGTTATTCTTTTTATAATCGCACTCTCATGTGAATTCGAATGAGTTTTAAACATCTTTCCTATAAAGTATGCCAATGAATAGGGCTTTTTTTTCTATTGACCTGATTAACATCTGGCATTTAATTTCTAAATAAAAGATATTTCTAATTTATACCGTGGTATTCTTCTTGTTTCGAATAGTAACATAAAAATAATGGCATGGTCTATATCAATGATAAATCATTCTGCCTTTTAATCAGTTCCTGCTAGTAGATTATTCAGAATGCCCGATAGAAGAAAATGATACACAGTTAGAAATTCCGAAATGCTCTTAGCTAAATGATACGTATTTGGGAAAATCAACTAGTAACTTAGTGAGTTGCATATAATCTTGAGTAATATTAGTGGAATTCTGTACATCGACATATTTTCTTGGATAATAATCTGAATTCATAGGATTCAGATTTATCAAACGCAACTATTGATTTTCACTTTTTTTCATTGACTATTAACTTCTACATTTTTCTTGAAGTTCCTTACAGGAAGACCCAGTTGATTTTAATTCTTTTCGGTATTTTCAAATTTCGGTTTAGTTCTTTTGGATGAATTTTCAGCGAAAATGTAATGAAACTTTTTTTTATTAACACATTAACTGCCACGTTACCTGTTTTCGGGTGACACTTATTTGACTACTACTTGTGCAGGGTATTCTGATGTGTTTGAAAATATATTTCGCAGAGAAAGCAACAAAACTATTGAACATTAATTAATAAAAACTATATTTATTAATATAAAATTAAATTTATAATAGAATATTCATTACTATAAAATATTGGTTTATTAAGAAAATCACGGAGAATGTAAAACTTTAAAACATTCTGTACAAAGCTGCGATTATTGCGACAATCAGCGACTGGCATTCTTAAAATATTGGTGAAAATTCAGCAGAAAACGCTTCGTACAGCAACGTTTGGCCTGGGGGAGATTTCATGGCAAACGCACGTGGCAATCAACGTGTTAAGTTGAAACGTTTTCATTGAATATTTAATTCTTAAAAGTACTTTAACTTTCAGAAATATTTATCCATTATTAATTACTTAAAAAGTCAATACTTGGTCAATATACAAAGTTATTTTGCAAAGAACGTTTATAAATCAATCCAAACAATGCTGACTGTTTCTAACCATTAACCAACATATTAATTCTAACTATTTAATGTGGAAATATTCTTTCATTCAGATAAATGTTAAAATTAAAATAGAGAATAATTTCTTACGCTGTTTGAGCTCATTGCTAATAAAATTAAGTTGTATAATATTATATTTAGTCTTTTAATTCTATCAGTTGCATTTAATAACCCTTTGCACTCCGAAAAATAATTAGATGCAAAATTATACATCTAATACAAAAAATTGTTTATTGCTATGAAAAAAAATGTGCATAATTCTTTTAAGCTGAATTTCTTTGAAAAATTAATCTACATCTCTTAACCATTATATATGCGTTTTTAACAATTAAATTTAAAAAAATAATAAATAAAATGCTAAAATGATGCGTAATCTTGAATGGTGAGTCAGAGGCACCATCGGAGTGCAAAGGATTTAAATTTTTTTAACACATTATCCCATAAAATATGAATAAAAAACAATCTTTCCATTTGTAGAATCTAAAATTGACCGAATAAAGCTTTTAAAGGTCGAAGTTTTTTTTTCCTGTGCGAAGCAAGAATCGTTGGGAAAATCATTTCAAAGACCAACCATCAGATTTTCGAATAATGAATGATTTAGACGAAATAAATAATTTATAGACAGATAAAAATGTGGAATGACATTAAGTAGAGAAGCATAAAACATGTATCTATCATGCACAGAAAATATAATTAAAATATAGCAGATCATGAGCGATAAGCAAAAAAGTAACGTACATTGCTTTATTTCGCCACAAATAAAAATAAATATGGTTATAATTGACTTTAAAAATATTAAAATAAAAATAACGACAAAAACTGAATAGAAAAACACGACGCGAAGCAACTTCCTCTTGAATATTATGAGATGTTGCTTAAGTAACATATTTATTTGGTATAAGAATTACAAATAAACATCAAATTTAAATACAAAACTGGAACCAAAAAGAAAGAAAAAGACTGGAACCAAAAAGAAATGAATCCTACTTGAAGACTTTTTCAAGGGACATCCTTAGGCAGGGGCTCAAACTAAGGGACTAAACTTTCAATGAGAAGTCTGAATTTCGTCCGAAATATTGAACCCTCCTGACACGAAATTTCCAAGGAATTTAGATTTTAGAGACAAGAATTACTATCAAAAACTCAAAGAAAAAACACTAAAGAATAATAAGCGACACTTCATTTCTAAAATTTTAAATTTAAGCAATATCGCAATAAAATTGAATCAAGTCAAGCTACAAAGAAGACCATTTAATCTCAAAAAAAAAAACCCGAAAATCATCAATAAAATAGAAAAACAAAAAACATACCAGTTAAAAGTAAAACCTCCCAAAACATTGTTTAGAAAATTATCCTATCATTGCAGACTTGCGAACAGTAAACAAAATCCAATTTCTCGCATTTAAAGTTGCAGCTGCTCAGAATGTTTCGCCACCGTAAGAAATAAATTGAACGATCTTAGCGACATCTATTGAGTTAAAAAATCAAAATGAATAAACTAGAAAGGATATTTAATGCTATAAAAAATTGAATAAAATAAAAAAATAGATAAATTTTCTCTTATCAATTTTTTATATTGTTCTTCTATAAGTTTTCTGGGAAAATCATCATACAATTAAATTTTTAATGAGAATTTTTGTTGCTTCAATACAAGAAATTTTGCTATAACAAGTATTTTTTAACCTAATTAAATTGAATGAAAATCAAATTTTTGAAAACTTTAGGATTTAAATTAGAATTATAAATACTAATTTTAATTCATTTCAATTTAAATTTGACAAAGTGTAAGAAAGTTATATATCACATTTGTTCCACCTAATGATTTTCTTAAAAGACTTGTTTTTTAGGAACTCCAAAGGAAATAGTCTAATAGAATAAATTCCGGTAATTCTGAGATTAGTCCCAAGGACATCTCAATCCAATAATGTTAGGTAAAAGATTAGTCAGGAAAGTACTTCTTAAAGAATTAGGAAAGCAGATGGCGAAAGATATTTGCGCGTTGATGCTCCTTCGTGATGAAGTCAAATTGTTGACCAAATCTACAGAGAAATAGATTGATGTAGATAATGAGTAATAATCCAGAGAAAACAGCATATATTAATTAGAAGAAGGGCCCATTTAATTACTCTTTCAGATTCAGCATCAAATTTTCGCAGATCAATACACTAATGTTATGCTCACTTTGTCATATACTGTGAAGATTTTTGCAACTGCCAAAAGAAATTATTGTTTGTTTTGTGAAGTAACGCTCATCTGCCCCAAAAATTTCGTTTGTAAAAATGGATTTTTAGCTTTTTTATCTGTATACAAAAAACGCTATTGTATATGGAATAGATATCACTCTTACTATTAATTATCTGATAGAATCAATTAAATATAAAAAAATCTACCAAATGAATATTTCAGATTTCTTTCCTGAATCATCTTATAATTACACTCAATTAAAAGCTTTAATCAGCTAATTAATGCAGATACAGAAGGCTTACGTATCACTGATCTCTCCATTCTATCAAAAGAACGAGAAGTAAAAGAAATCGAGATCACAGAAACAGGCTATCAACCAGAAAGTTTATTCGAGAGGAAAAATAGGGTTAATTATCGCCAGGCAGGTAGTTATTATGACTCCCCCATGAAAATTGATGTTAAGAGCACATTAACCATTATTTATTTGAGATATACAAATGATTAATACAGATTTTCGAACCCTAATTCTTCATCAAATGCTTAAACTGTCTGTATTAAAAGTTCATAAAGTTTCATACCTTAAATGTACAGTGAGATTTTTGTCATATATATATATCCTTATGTGTATCATTTTAAATATACAGTATTATTTATTTTAAGATTGTTTTGGTATGTTATGTATACGTGAAAAATATGTCTTTCTTAATTAAATTAATGGGACAGGTGATCAAATAGGAATTAAAAGTTACTGTTGTTGTAGAGTTCCGCTTTACAACGGAATGAGGGGTGCAGTAGCTTCTGAGGGTATGTACCCTGAGCACCCGAGGGCAGAAGTCTGACTTCTAGCTAACACACGTCACAAGCCCTTTTTACGGGGGTAACATCCTTTATTCATCTACATATCGATCATCCACATATTTACATATCTATTCATCTACATATCTACATAAACAGAGAATGATCACCTCTGACTTAGTACCCCAGTGGTTTTACTCTAGGCATGGAGGACTTTTGGTACAACGGAAGGAGGGACGCAGTAGCTTCTGAGTGTATGGACCCCTGAGCACCTGAGGGCAGAAGTCTGACTTCTAGCTCACACACGTCACAAACACTTTCTACATGGCGGACTTCATTCATACATCCACAGATCGTAATTTAGATCTGAAACAGAGAACGATCACCTCTGACTTAGTACCCTCAGTGGTATTACCCTAGGCATTGAGGACTTTGTCACCACGACAGATTTAACATGCTCCAGCCACCGTACACACACTCGGAGAGTCTTCGGCCAGCGGTGTTCGAAGGAATACGAGTCCAACGCTCTACCAATCAGGCATCCCGGCCTTAGAAATTAAAAGTGGTTAGTTTAAAATTAAATTTTGAGATACGACATCATATCTTTGAATATTAGCTTCATATCTGGGGAAACGAGCATGCCATATTTTAAACAATAAATACGAGTTTAAAGTTATTTGCTTTTGAGATTTTGAAGATTCAGGTGCAATACTAATTTATCATTCATTACTTTTTGGACGGGGGAGGAGATATATCCTCCCTCATCCAACAGATATGCATGGAGTTGACTGATACGCGTGTCAACAGATATCCATAGAGTTGATGAAATTGAACCATTTGGTTTTACACTGCATATTTCTCTAATTCACTTAATAGCTCTCAACATTAATATCTATCACCTCGAAGCCCCTGGATCATTCGAATACTCTTCTCTTTTCAAGGCATAGATTGTTCGAGTGAATTCAGAATTTTTTTCATTTGTAGTTGATAGAACACAAATGACGATTCCAAGTAACTGAAGCATTTTAATTACAATGGAGAAATATAATGCCTCACATCTAAAATCTGAAAAATCTTTGTATACAATGATTGTGCAAAGCACTATCAAAGAATATTCTATGATTTAAATTTTATTAGTTTCGATGGATATAAAAAATAAGGTAAACTTATTTTTAATATATTTATATTCCAAAAAATTATAAACTCCTCATTTACGTGCCTGCATAAAAAGGTTTTCATTGTGAATATAAATATGCAAATACGTGCTGTGTTAACACATTCATACGGGTGACAGGATTTCTCGTTTTTAGCAGGCCGAGTGCTGTGGGCGGGGTTAAATATATCTCGGTTTCATATTTTCTAGGCTAAATCGATGCATAACCTACCAGAGGAAAATAATTAAAACATTAAGGACCGCAAAGAAATCTTTAAGACAAATGCCTGTAATGAAACATTTTAGGCAAAATTGTGCATTCTAAAATCAACATAATTTTGGTATTTATGAACAATAACAGAATGGACACGCAACACGAAAAAACTCGTGAGCGGTCCGTAACAGATGGGACTCTAAACACGAGAAAACTCGTGAACCGTCCGTAACAGATGGTACTCGAAAACACGAGAAAACTCGTGAGTGGTCCTTAATGTCTTAAAACAAGATATTGCAACAAATCGTGCCGAATACCATAACACAAGGAAATATGCTTTACCAAATAGCTAAGGCATTCTTCATATATATGAAATAAATCATTATTAAAATGTAAAATATCTTATTTAATAAATACATGTATAAACTATATAGTAATATAAGGATACTTTTTGTAAATATAATTCCAAATAGAAATAAAAAATGTGCATATATGCATCCTATTGATTGCCAAGCATACTTCTAGAACGCTAAAAAATGTGCAGGTCCTGGAATAACGTTGAGCGCGCAGAACACCGTACTTAAAGTTTTAACATGATATCAAAGCACTCGGTTCGATCGCTTCTAGGTACTGATTTGGGTGTAGCTATCTGTCATTCTCTTTAGTAGAATTTATGGAAACCTTATATTCTTTGGTTGGAGCAGGCGAAACCTTTTCGAGGCAAAATGTTTCTCCGTTGGTGTGTTGGTTCTATATTTACTCGCATCATTTGCCCGAACTTCCAATCTAAGGAGTCGCTATTTCTAGATACTTCCTATCTCGTGCCGTAAGCAACTAAAAATTATGGTAACTTGATAGCTCATTAACTTAGTACATGTACATGTACAACTTAACATGTACAATAATAACAACAATAACCCGCTTATAAAGAACACAAGGGCTATTTTGCGATGAACCTAGTAATTTTGAACCCTTGTCAGATGACGAGGATGATATTTGAACTAACATCCCCCTCTCCAACCTTCTATGCTCTGTACAGCCTGATTTAACGTGTACCAGACCAGCGTACACGACGGTTTTAATCGGAATTCGGTCTCGAACCCGATTCGGTAATGTCCGAAGCCGATTCTTTACCACGAGGCCACCGTGGTTCAATTCCTTACAAAGACCACGTATTTACGTCAACTCACTTTAAAGTGTATAATATTTTATTGCTTTCTATAAAACTGGTCCAGGAAACTATTCATAATGTATTATTTTAAAAAATGTAGAATGGGTAAAAAAGACAGCTTTATATTTAGAAATATAAATAGTATTCAGCAAGGTATAACTTTGGATGAGATAGAAGAACACTAGATCCTTTATTTCAATCAAAGCACACCTGCGCAAATAAATCAAAGACTCCGATCTTTGATCGATGGGAAAAATAAACAGAAGAGCCATAAGCGCACCTTGAAGTATATAATGAATTCGAGGAGCAAGTATTGAAAAAATAAGGCGCTTCCGAGAAAATGACTCTCCTTCTATTAGATTTCGCAGACGACGTGGGTAGGAATGCAAGAAGAATTCCATGCTATTGAGGAACAAATGAATTCAGCTAGAAGGACGCCTAAATGATGGAAATGGAATGCGGGAAATCATAATTCTCCATTATTCTGAGTTTCAGATAACTTGAATGGTTTGAAAAGTTAAATTTTTTGCGGAAACTATATGATGAATGCAAGTGAGAATTATTTTTTTACAAACTTTTCATATCAAAGATTATGCCTTACAAACAAAAACAACTCCATTCTTTAAATTCTCCAATTTATTTCATATATGCCTGTATTGAGGAATTAAATAAAAAGTGACTAGATATTTAAATAATATAATCTTACAAATATAGCAGAAAATCATGAGTATGAATGTTACGAAATATAATCTTTCAACATCAAATATAATTAATCGGCCTCAAGAGAAAATTGTCTGCCACACGCGTCAGTTCTACAAAAGAAACCCCGTCAGGTATTTGTTAATGATTTCATCATATATAATATACAAAAGAAAAATATTTTAGTTTAGTTTTATTAACGTCCAGATTTGAAGCAACAATAGGGCTATTTTGGGATGGACTCCTTACTTTTGAACCGCGCTCAGAGGACGAGGAAGAAATCTGACCTGATACCCCTTCACTAAACTTCCATACCACACCAGCGAGAGGATGTTTGGCCTCTATATATTAGATTGGGGGGGGGATAAATTTATTATTATTTTCCAGCCATCTACCGAGAGGATAATGGATTCCATAATGGAATAAAATTCCATAATAAAAAGAAATGGAAAATAATGTGGAAAAATAAATCCCCCATTAGTTTCCATTTCTTTCCATTATAGAATTTTTGAAAATAAAGGAAAAAGAAATCCATTATTTTCTCGGTAGATGGCTGTAAAATAATAATGGATTTCTTTTTCCTCAACTTAATACTTAACTAGCATCATACTCGCTTACACGATGGTTCTTTGATAGAATCGGGTCACAAAATTTAAGCCCTACAGTTACGAAACCGAAGCCTTGCCACTAGGCCACCATGGTTCGAGAAGAAACATAAAGCAATCACTAGTAACATTACACATTTAATGAAGAATTATTTCATATGTCATAATTACAGATATGACACAAGTCATGATTAAAACTAACCTCTAAAGTGACGAATAAAAGGCTCGTAATTAGTTTTTCAAGCTAAACAGCACAATGACAAGCTATACTCGTCACGCGACTGAACTGAAATTGCACTTAAATATGATAATAAAGTTAGTTTAAAACGTCTAACGTATTGAATCTGGCTTTTTTATTACTAATGTTGATATTATAAATCATACCAAATTTTAATTACTCTCAACATTTTTTGGTACAAATCATGAACGAAATAATTGTCAGTCAGCTAGAATTTTATTCTTATAAGCAATATCGATCTGGTCAATATATATTCTTACTAAAGGTGGACGTGTTGTGAAATAAACACCATTATGGATAAGAATAGAATATAACTATGAAGATCAAGGTGATTGGTGGGATTCTGAAGAGTCAGAAGAAATAAGCATACATTTACCTGATATTGATAATGAAAGAAATAATAGTGAAATATTGCCTAGATGAAAACGTGCTGGGCGACTAATAAGCGCCTCTGGTGAATGCGATGGAGTCGTAGACACATCATCATCAGAATAGACTTGGAAAGAAATAGATAATGTTCCTGAAATAAAGAAATTTACGAGAGTGTCTGGCGCAAACACTCTGATTTTGCGAAAACTAGATGCCAATCAGGAGTCAGTAGATTTCATTCATATCAATTATATAATTTTAATGAACAATATGTAAGAATTATAAAACAAAACAAATTTTTTAAAAATAAAAATTAAAAGGCTATTTCCTTTTTCGTTTTGAATTCTTATTTTCTCGAAATATTTTTTTTCCTGAAATAAAGAAATCTAGAAGAGTATGTGGCGCAAACGCCCTGAGGTTTGCTAAAACTAGACGCTAATCAGCGTCTAGTTTATTATTCTTTAATATTTCTTATCAATGATATAGCTTTAATGAACAATAAGTAAGAATTATAAAATGAAACAAATTTTTGAAATAAAAATCAAAAGGTTATTTCATTTTTCGTTTTGAATTCTTATTTTCTCGAAAAAAATGTTTTTTTCCTGAAATACAGAAATAATAAAGAATGTTTCTGAAATAAAGAAATTTAGGAGAGTACGTGGCGCAAACGGCCAGGAATCTGCGAAAAATAGGCGGTTATCAGCAGTCAGTAGATGTTATTCATATCAATAATATAGTTTTAGAGAACAATATGTAAGAATTATAAAAGGAAACAAGTTTTTAAAATAAAAATTAAAAGGTTATTTCATTTTTCGTTTTGAATTCTTATTTTCCCAAAATAATTAAAAAAATACTGAAATAAAGAAATAATAAAGAATGTTTCTGAAATAAAGAAATTTCCGAGAGTATCTGGCTCAAACACTCTAATTTTGCAAAAACTAGACCCTGACCTGCAGTCAGTAGATGTCATTCATAACAATAATATAATTTAAAAAAACAATATGCAAGAATCATGAAATGAAACAAGTTTTTGAAATAAAAGTTAAAAAATTATTTCCTTTTTCATTTTGAATTCTTATTTTCTCGAAATAGATTTTTTTCCTGAAATAAAGAACGTTCTGAAATAAAGAAATTTAGGAGAGTATATACCACAAACGCCCTGAGTTTTGCTAAAACTAGATGTTAATCAGCAGTCAGTAGATGTCATTCATATCAATGATATAGTTTTAATGAACAATATGTAAGAATTATAAAATGAAACAAGTTTTTGATATAAAAATTAAAAGGTTATTTCATTTCCAGTTTTGAATTCTTATTTTCCTGATGCTGAATATTTCAATATTCCATTTCAAAATATTTATTCAATATTTTTGTGTAACGAAGAAAATATTGTTCAAAACAATGAACTCACATTCAAGTATACATAAAACATGATCTAGAAAGTTTAGGGAAATGTTGATTTAATTTTTCGCTTTATTTACCCTCACGCCTTCTCACCAGTGTTACAAAATAGAAACTTTAAATCAAGTAGAAAGTAACGCCGTCTGTTTTTCACAAAATATGCACTAATAAAACAGAACAGTGTGTATCTGTGCTGTAACTTAGATTTAACTGAAAAATATTTTATATTTGGTGAATACTAAAATGATGTAAAACAGAGCTCTCACATAACGCTATAAAGAATTTACATTTCGGCTCAATTTTGGGGCTGCGGTGGCCTGGTGGTAAGGTCTCGGTTTCGAAACCGAAGGGGTTCAGGCCTGTGACCCAAATCCATAGAAGAACTAACGTGTAAGGGGCCCTGGTGCATGTTAATTCCACCCTGGTCAAACGTCATCTCGCTGATGGGGAGAGGATGTCAGCTCAGGTGTCGTCCTTGCCATCTGACTGTGGTTCAAAATTACGAGGTCCATTCCAAAATAGTCCAGATGTAGTTTTAAAAGCGGACATATTGTTGTTAATTATGGCACTTAAGAAGCCCGCTGACGGTTCTGTAAGCGATTTAAGCCAAATGAGCGTCTGTTGTTTTTCAATATAGCGCCAGCTGGGGTCAAGAGTATGATTTAGCTACACATACACGTCACAAACCTTTTTTATGGGGTTGACTTCATTCAAAGATCGTAATTTAGATCTGAAACTGAGAACAAACACCTCTGAATCAGTACCCTCAGTGGTATTACTCTCGACATGGAGAACTTTGTGACCATGACAGATTTAACATGTGCCAGAAAACACACACACAGGAAGTTTTCGGTTGGCTGGTTCGAACTCACAGCTCAAAGGATGCGAATCTAACGCTCTACCCACCAGGCTATTCCGCCCCCCTAAAAAAAGAGGACCTTATTATAACGAAACTTAACGGCTCTACTTTTCAACTAAATATTATAATGTAAATTTCCGTATTAAAGATTGACTGATCACTTAACAGTAAATTGTGTTTTTTCTAAGTGTTTTTTGTTTTGTTTTCTTCTTAGTGTTTCTATTTTTTTCTAAAGGGAATTTTCTTTAAAAAGCAATAAAAAATTTATTTATAAACATTAATAAAACGCTAATAGGAACGCAAAATTTCTGGAAATTTACTATGTTTTGAATATTTAAGATTTTCCAAATTAACATTTTCGTAAATGGGGGAAAAAGGCCCTTTTTTTTCTTCATAAAACCTTTATTTGCTGTTGATTACTATAAAATTCGGGAAAAGTAATATCAACCATTCCTTCCTTGTAGATCGGGAATTAATTTTGACCTCTTCTAACTATTTGTGTGCATAGGATTTCCTTTGGGAATTTCCCCACGAAAAACTTTCTGCTGTCACGAGAAAGAAATATTACGCAAAAAGATATTACCTTCTCCTATATTAGGAAGCATATTAGAGCTGGTCACCATATGGCAATCTATATTAATCACTCACAGCAATTACCAGTAAGCGTCTCTCGGTAATCCATCAAAACACAACCCTGAGTTGGATGTTAATAAAGCTGTTCGTTTTGGTATTTAGATATGAATGACCGGAGACCATGCTTTTGTCATTTAGGGAATCGAATGATTGGTCCGCCTTAGGGCGTTCGTATCGCAAAAGACGCAATATCGATGCTAATCATCTTATTCCTTTGAGGGTGCGTGTTATTAAAAATAATTTATATAAAAAAAACAGGTCGGTTGAGGAAAATAATACAATGAGTAATATACAGAGGGATACGCATGCATAAAAAATTATTATTTCCTTATAGGAAAGCTTTTTCCTTTGAGATTTTGATTTTCAAGATATAATTACCTAAAAACAGACGAAGTTTAGAACTTTATATTGTTAGTGAATTAATCTACCAATGAATTAGTAGATTGATTCTACTAAGGATTGTTAAAGAATTAATCTACTAATCGTTGTAAATTAAGATTGATAGATTAAATCTTAAACTTGTTACTGGGCTCATTTAACATGTTATTTCGTCTTTCTTATATGACGAAAGAGTGAACTAATATAATAAGGGTTTGGGGATTGTTTACCTTATGAAAATGGAGGACCAATGAGTTTCTATGAAATTTTACAAAAAATTGTTGAACGCATTTACTGTCACTCTTTATATGTTGCAAAAAGCTGACATAGAGGATTGTTTTAATCGATCACAAGGATGCAAGGATTAATTATTCTCTTATAAACGATGCACATTGTCATTCAATTAATAAGCGGTACACAAACTGGACTTTCTTCCACATCAACGGACAACCGTCAGTTTTATTTTATTTATATTAATGTCCCGTTTTTTTAAGTAACACTAGGGCTATTTCGATACTGAACTCGTTATTTTGAACTGTGGTAAATTATGAGGACGACAACTGAGTTGGCACCCCTCTCTCCAAGCTTCCACACAATCCTTCCCTAAGGAAGTACGTTCCGTCATCAATGGGAGGAGCCATACCACCCCTTTTCAGGCATCCAAAGGAATGGCTTGAATCAACTGCCATTCCTGAAGCTTCCATAACTACCTCCAGTGTTACTATTGCGGCTGTCCAGTTCAGGTTTTCCCTGTGTCATCCGTCGGGTCAAGTAGTAATTTCATAATTATATATCTATTCGTTGTCACCTCAAGCATTTTTGTCATTACATTCGCTAAATAATTTTATATTAAAGTAAGGGAGAGGGGGAGGTTACATCTGAAAGTAGGAGAACGGTGTGGGAAAAGGAGTTAGAAAGAAAGGAAGAAGAAAACGCTTCATGAAAGCTATTGATGTTGTCACCGGAGTGCATGTAGATGCCGGCACTGATAATGAATGAAAAAGATGGGTATCAAACATTGCAAATTCGATTAAATATAATGAAAATTACCTTCAGTAATATCATGTGAGCCACGTGAAATCCATCTCACCTATAAATTAGGAACACATAAGTAAACTGAGTTTTTTTTTAAAAAATAGAATTGAAAGCCAAATTAGAATCACAAACAATTTAACATCAGTCCCTAGTATAGGCAAAACTTGCCAAAAAACCAATAAAAATTTGACAAAATGTCAAATGTAATTTATTGTACATCTGTAGATCCTATCTACCCTATTACAAAGAAAAGGTTGCCCTTTAATTAAATTCTTAATATAGTTTCCTAGTAAGGGAGCATATCTAGTTTAAATGTTCCACAAGTGGCACCTCGCAATTGAGGACGAGAAGTTTTCGGAGTGGTGATTGGTTCTCGCCTTCCCTGTGGATACCCGAAAATGTGAAGGTCTGACTCCTCCCATTGATGACGGGACATAATTCCTTAGAGGAGGGTTGTACCGTGGTCGGTGATGACCCTTAGGACTCAACCACAGTTCCTGCCAATGTTGCTGAGTAAAGTAGATATGCGTAGATTCTTCTTTCATATCCTCAGTTGTGGAACCCTGAGCACCCGAAGATAGAAGTCTTCAAGCTCACATACGTCACAAATCCTTTTAACGGGGTGGACTTCATTCATTCCTCCACAGATCGTAATTTAGATCTGAAACAAGGAACGATCACTTCTGACCCAGTACTCCTAGCCCTATTATTCTCCATGTAGAGAACATTGTGACCACGACAGATTTAACGTCCAACATAAGCGGAGGGTCTTTGGTTGGTAGATTTGAACTCGTGGCCCAAAGGATGTGGATCCAACACCCTACTAACCAGGCTATCCTGGCCTAACAATTACTCTTACTATTAATAACTGTGATATACAGTATAAGGAGCAATGATAATTTTTTTTCTCGCATGATCTACCTGCTTTCATTTACACATCTCTTTGGATACAATAATATAAAATACAAAAACTATATTGAAGAGCGTAAAAGTATCATATATATGCAAAATGGACGCTGAGCAAAGAGTGAATTTCTCTGAAGAACATAAAAGATCCCCGCTAATTCAGACGACGAAATTGAAAATGTTATAAGGAAGAGGAATCTACATCCGGCCGCCTCCAAGATATAACTGTAAACCGCACGCCAGTCTGTCTTTGAATCTCCGTAGATTATCAAATATAAGGAATGCTGGTAGCGATGGAAACGAAACGCTTTTGAAGACGTTTCATTTCTATCCGTATAATAACTAGAGAAAACAAGGGATTATCCTAGGGCGGAAAAATTTGGGAATAAACTGGAAAATTGAGCCCCGAGTGGTGGATTAAGCATTTTATTCTCTCACTGCTCAGATAAAATTGAGGGTGGAGCGTTATGAATCCTTCGAAGGGATGAAAGATGAATCATATGAGAAATGATATATTCTCGGAGATGCACAGAAGGAAATAATATTGCATGGAATAATTCTTTCCAATGTAAATGCATAGACGGATAGTGTATAAAGGCTTTCCTCAGGAAATGTGTATAAAGAGTTCGAACACATTCGTAGATTTAAAAGATATTAATATTAATGTGTAAGAGATAGAATAATGTAGTATTTCTCGTATATATATAGATCATAATTGACCTTTTGTATAGCATGCATTTGTAGCCATTCTGGGAAAATAGATGACTTGATATACACGCAGTAGGGAGATATCATCGGCATCCCTAAATATTAAAAAAAATGTGATGTTAGGTTGTTGAGAGACATTAACCCATTCGTTGGTAAGCCTAAATTGTATGAGGTTATTCCCATTGCCATTTATGTTTTGAGTGTTTCTGTTTATCTAAGTTTTATTATTTCAAAATAAATACGCATATTTTACCATAAATAATCATTTACATGTATAAAAATCAAACACGAGTATACTCGTGGTTGGCAATGGGAATAACCTCATACAATTTAGGCTTGGCAGCGATTGGGTTAAATAAAGTAGAAATTTTGTTAAAAAAATTTATTTGTAGCTTTTTTTTTCAAGTCTTTACGCTTGTATATTTATGTTTGTGGCCATAAAATGTTTCAGGTTTGACAAGTTCTACGTTATAATATATTGAAAGTATCACGAGTATATTTGTGCTGACAATGGATAACACCCTGCCCAGAGAATGGGTTAAAGTAAAATATCAAAATAAGGATAACAGTTTCAAATTACAAAAAAACAACCCCAATTAACTGTAATTCTAACTATCGAAATGTTTGGTTTTTAGTTAATGTTCACACTTTTTATAATTTTTTTTTAAAAGACCCAATTTTTGATACGTACATACCTTAAATATTTTATGGGATGTTTTTCGTCCTTTAAATTATAATTTGGTCCATCCAAATTAAAATTATCATTTATTTTTATTTTTGAAATTTCTAAATTATAATTTTTATTACAAATTCTAAAGTTAAATATGAATATTTCCTTTCGTATGTATACGTATAAGTATTCTTTTTACGAACTAAATTTCACAGAAAATATTAAAAGATCGTTTACAAACTTTATATGTTCGTCTGTCAGACCATGACCACCAAATTTGAATGGAAACTAAAAGAAATAATAAAATCATACAATTCTACATCAACATGCTAAAAATGAAGACGTGAAAACAAATTAAAAAGTTAACCAATTGCGATGCTAACATGGCGTTTTTTAAAAACTATTTATGCATAAGGCTAAAAAAAATCTTTGAAACATAATTCCTTCCATACGTGACAAATAGTATATTTCTTATGTTTATCTTGTTTTTTCACGACTTTTATGAATTCCAGGTATCAACGAATACAGAAACAAAAAGCAATTATCGCTAAAGATTTCAAAAGAAAGAAGTAATAGAGGTAAACTTTCTTCATTTATCCTTGTTGTTAAATAAAATAGATATGAAGAATATTTTCTGGTTTGTCACCTGGAATACGAGGATGAGAAGTTGATGTGTAAGTGAGTAGACTCTTCTTTCTGTACTAAATTAGTGGTATTGAATGATTTGTGGTGTTTTGGATAATTAATGGAGATTCCAAGCATGTGATGCTTCAAAGGGGATTTGGTATGCTTGGCTTGCAGCGTGATGGTCCAGTCATTCACTTTTATTGGATTCCTTTGTGATTCAGAGGAGATTTCTTTATGACTATATAACAAGTCATATAAAAAACAATTTTTTTAAAATCAATTCCATCTTAGGTTAGTAGAATATTTTTTATTTTAGTTCTTTTTATTAAAGAACTATAATTGTTGTTTTTCTCGTGTTTCGTTTTACAACGGAAGGACGGGTGTAATAGCTTCAGAGGGTATGAGTAGACTCTTCTTTCATACTCTCAGTTATGACTCCCAGAGAACCCAAGGGTAGAAGTCTTCTAGCTCACATACGTCACAAATCATTTTTACAGCGTGGACTTCATTCATTTATTTTATTCATCCACAGATCGTAATTTAGATGTGAAACAGAGAACGATCACTTCTGGCCCAGTACCCCCAGAGCGTTATTATTCTCCAGGTGGAGAACTTTGTAACCACGAGAGATTCAATATCCACCACACACGGAGGGTCTTCGTCTGGCAAGTTCGAACTCACGGCTCAAGGGAGGCGAATCCAACGTCCTACCAACTAGGGGTGGTAGGGCGTTGGAATCGCATCTCTTTCTTAATTGTTAGGCTATCGTGGCCTAACAATTACAATTGCTATAAATAATTGATCAAAAAATTATACAGTGTTGAATTTTCAAATCCAATTGAAGATTCAAAGCCAATTATGACATCTCAAAATGCTTGAATTTTCTACGCCAGTTGGGGTAACGAAATACAAATTAGAAATTCCTAATATTCTTTATTTTGTATTACTTTAATTTGAAAAAACTTCAAAATGAATGGGAAGAATCGGTTAATTAATAATGTTTAATTTTAAATGCATCAAACTTTATGAAAATTAGCAGAAAAATTTTAAATAACCGGCCGTAAACATATTAAGCCTAATCACTTTAGTGTTGGGTATAAATTGGCATAGCGTGATGTTAAAATATGTGACAGAAAATTCCCATGAAATCGTTTACACTGGTTAATACGAGCAATGTATGCAAAATGTTGACCTGAAAATGACAAAAGGGAAAATATCTGACTGAGGGGAAAATGTCTAGAATATAGATATTTCCCCCTTTGTCAGTTGTTATTATTGTGCAATTGTTGGTAAAGAGTGAAAATAAAAATAAAAATAAACGTGAAATTTTTGACAAATCGTGAAGAAAAACGTGAAATTGTTATTGAATTGTGAAATTTCCTCTTTAGAGTGGGGAAAAACAAATCTTGGCGAGAAAGTTGATTTCTCGCCAAGAAGAATGATCTAATGTTTGAAAAAACTGTATTAACATGAAGTCTCATTGATTGAACGTTTGAACAAGATATATATATTTAACTCATAAAAGTGAAAATAAAATTTGTTAATTCTCATTTGAAAGAAAAAGTATCACACTTAAATGAAAAGTTAAATACACCTTGAATATCTTTCCTCCTTTAAATATCACTGTTATCAATACGTTCTTTTTTGTAATCCTACTTAAATAAACAGGCTAACCTTCATGTATAATTGGGTCATTATTTTTTCCATGCTTAAGGTATCAAAGAAAAAAAGAAATTCACAATTCATTAGACGTGTTCACATTATTTTTAATCTTTTGAATGAATTGACACTTTAGCTGCTTTATACATGAAAATCGGCTTTGTGTGCCGTTTATTAACTTCGTTAATTAATCTTTAGTCTCGCGGGATCATAAATTCGAATAAATTTGTTAAATATTTATGAAAGTTCAAAAATGACAATATCCTTTCACCATTTTATAAGCCAGCATCTTTCGATTTAATATCTTATTTTTTATTTAGAATATTAAATTAGTCAAAAATAATCCCTTAATGGGTTTGTAATTGCCACTGCATATAATATATAAAAATGATTTTTTTGTTTGTATTTTATGTATTGCCGTAACATTAATCCGATTAGGGTAAAACCCATAGGGTATAGGCAGAGTACAATTATTTGCATTTAATTTGAATACAATAAAATTTACAGACAAATTGTCACATACGTCTCTATGACACAATATTATTCTAAAATTGACGATTTACAAAAGGGAAATGTCATTTGGAGTTTTTGTTGTTGTTTCTTATGGCCCTTACCATGAACAAGCTCGCTGAGGTAGTCAATAATTTAAGTCTAGTGTCTCTTGTTTTGCAGTAGCACCAACTAAGGCCAAGAGTCCGATTTTGGCTACTCACTCTCACATTCACTTGCACAGCCAAGTTTTTACTGGGAGGGGGGGCACATCCACACACCTTACAGATAGAACACAGAAGAATAACCATGTCTGAACCGGAATTCGAGCCCGGGACTCCCAGATCCCGGGAAAGACACGCTACCCGTATGCCAGGACGCCGGCTCATTTGGAGTTCATCTCACATACATAAAACAAAATAAAATTATTATTATCGATTCCAATAAATACTTAAATTAAATAAAAAATATTTAGCGAATTTTTTTTCTTTAATTAGTAGTCATCTACACAAGATATTGTCATTCAGCTTGCACAATATTTTGGCTGCGGCAAAACGCACGTGTTATTCAGAGTTTATCCCACACATACAAAATTGAGCTATTATTATCTATGGCGATCAAAGAAGTAATATATAATGGAAATTTTCCAGTTCAAATTGTAATTTTTCTATTTATTCATTTATTCGACAAACGATATTTTAATTATACAAGTGTGCATAGTGTTATTTGCTGTGTCAAAAAATATGTCTCCCAAATTTTTGTCTCTTAGTTGATATTCTAGCGCAGCAATTAGCACAAAAAACACAGGGGAAAAAAAAGTAAAATCGAGCTTTTCAAACGAACGAGAAATGACAAGCGAGCACTGAAGCAGATAGTCTACAAATTGAGATTCACATGCTTCAGAATCTCAACAACATGCGGCAAGTATCAAAAGACAATGTTTTCCACTGACATGTTTTTTCGTGGCCAGTCATATGTTGAGCAAGCACAAGTTGGATAGCTAAAAAATTTGTTTTTGCTCAATTCGAATATATATATATATATACATATATATAGATATATATATATCTCTAAAGCATTTAATAATAAAAACAATTCAAATTAAATATTACTTATACTTTTCATTTATATATCAATCAATTTCAATGAATGTGTTCATTGTCGACAAGAAAAAAAATCATTACTTCTATCATTCATAATTAAACAAGATAGTTATTTCAAATTTCAAGCAAAACTTCCAAAGGTGTTTCTTCTGCGTCAGCAACGCTCCGTTTATCAACTAATTATAATTAATACTATTTTCACCTATTAACATGCATTCTTAAGATTTGTTATTAAAACAAATGAAGTAAATACACACAATTTCTATCAACGCCATATCACATTTATTTCTATAAAGATTCTGAAAGAAAATTAATATATATCAATTGTATTTTCAATCAATCAGTAGTATTTTTATATTTCCTCTTCTCTTCTCTTTATGATTTTTTTTTGATACTCATGAATTTTATACGTGTCATGAGCTGCGTTCAAGGTCTTTTGTTAAAAATTGTTATTTGATGACAGGAGCACTTGAAAATAATAACAAAAACTTAATTGCTTCAATCCTTTGCAGTCCGAAAAATAATTAGATGCAAAATCATTCACCTAATACAAAGATTTGTTTATTGCTATGAAAAATAAATATATATATATAATTCTTTTAAGTCAAATTTCTTTGAAAAATTAATCTTCATCTCTTAACCATTATGTAGGCATTTTTAACAATTAAATTTGAAAAATAAATAAATAAAACGTTAAAATGATGCACAGTCTTGAATGTCGAGTTACACTCGACATCGGACCGCAAAGGGTAAGTACCATACTTAACCACTTAACTGTTTTGACCATATGGCATACGTGCATCAATTTTTCGAATTTTAATTGCTGTAAATAGAAATTAAACCATTCATAACAATTATAATTCAATTATTAAAGGACTTCAAATACGTAGATAAGTCAAGTATTCGATGGATTTCCATTTAAAATATATATAACTCTTTTAAGTCGAATTTCTTTGAAAAATTAATCTACATCTCTTAACCATTATGTCGGCATTTTTAACAATTAAATTTGAAAAATAAATGAATAAAACGTCAAAATAATGCAAGGTGTTGAGTGTCGAGTCACACTCGACATCGGACCGCAAAGGGTTAATACCATACTTAACCATTTAACTGTTTTGCCCGTTTGGCATAAGTGAATCGATTTATCGAATTTTGATTGTTGTAAACAAAAAGTAAACCACTCATAATAAATATAATTATTAACCATTATGTCGGCATTTTTAACAATTAAATTTGAAAAATAAATAAATAAAACGTCAAAATGATGCACGGTGTTAAATGTCGAGTCACACTCGCCATCGGACAGCAAAGGGTTAATACCATACTTAACCACTTAACTGCTTTGCCCGTATGGTGTACGTGCATCAACTTATCGAATTTTGATTTTTGTAAACAAAAAATAAACCATTCATAACAATTATAATTCAATAGTAAATTGACTTCGAATACGTAGATAAGTCAATTATTCGATGGATTTCCGTTTGATTTAAAATAAGAAAATATTCCCAAAATAGGAGGTGTCATCTTATTAGATAGTAAGGAAAATAAAACTGCTAAGTGGTTAACACTAAATTTTTCATTCTTTGAACTCCATGTTTTTCCCTACTTTTTCGTGTCAAAAATGTGATTTTTTCTAACCACGGAATGAAATATTATTCAAAAATTTTAATCTGCGTCATGACTCATTCTACCGAATTGCTGACGCTTGTTCTAGTTTGCTTTACTTATGAGTGGTTTCTGCAACGGAATCCTACTGCGCAACTTATGTTGAATAAGGCTCTCGTATACAGAAAAAGAATTCGACGGTCAGCGAAAGTGTCCCTTTATGGCGGAGGTTAGAGGAGGTGCTTAAAATGTTTGAATGGAAAATCGAATAGGATTCTACAAAGAAAGATTTCCTCATTCCCTTGGAGGACCACCCACCCATCTCCTCTTGGAAAGCACCTCCCAAGAAGTACGGGTTTGGGGTCTCCGACGCCTCTTAGTTTGGAAATTTCGTAAGCAGTAAGGAATCCAGAAGTTAAAAAGAAAGAATTTCTTACGAAAAAACAGAATCGGTACAATTATATAGTAAATATTCCTATATTTCTTCTGTTAATACTGAAATTTCATTATATTCTAAAAGTTTTCAAGAATATTACTAATTAGCTCATATTAAAAAAATAACAGATTTAATTTTTAAAATAATAGACGAAAGACATTAATTTTAAATTTTAAGTTTTTGCTAAGCCTATCAAATTATTTTGTACGCCTTCCCAAAATTAATTATTTTGATCCACTTTGAATAGTTTATTTATCTTTACAGTTATTAAAACATTTATAGTTAATTTTAACACATCTACAGCATGCTACGGCTTTTAATGCCACAATTGTGCGATAACATTGCAGAATTGATAACCATTTCACTGACATTGCATTGATTAAACAAATACATGGAAAATATGATGAATTCACTTAATGAAAATTATTCAGAAATAATAAATTTTTAAAATTTTGACTTTAAACTAGCCAATATAAATTCGAATCATCTATGAGATTTCAATACTGTGGAGAAAGAAATCTTAAAATGAAGAACAAGGAAAATAACTCCAATCAAGAGATTCTAATCACTGAAGTTTCAGTCTGTAGCTATTTAATTTTTTAAAAAAAACACCATCTTAAGATACCGCTTCAATTGCACCACAAGATATGAACAAATAAAATCTTGAAGATTTCAAAAAATTATTTCCACATTTACATTGTGTTTGTAGATTAAATTAAGGCAAAAATTATAATCGGTATTGCTTCAAGCTTCAATTTTGAAGCTATTTTACAAGTTCATATTTTTATTTAAAAAAGTTACGTTAGCACAACCTGATCCTTCAATGATAGTTCTTGATCAGGAACTGAATATTCCTCATCTTTGTATCTCAAGCGTAATGTGCGGGGCTCATATCCTTTTAATTTACATCTTAAAAGTAACATCTTTTGAAGCAATATTTTTTTAGCATTTTGTGACAAGTACAGTGCCATCTATATGTAAACCTTTGAACTATTTTTTCATTCTTTCGTTCCCAAACAAATTCCCATTGTTGTGCGTATACATAGATTAAATATGCCATTCTGATTGGAGTAACATTTTTTATAGCCTTTTGAAAGTTTACATTTAATTATAATCAGTCTATAATTCAAATGCATTTTTGGTTTCTAATAGAAAATAACGATGGTATTTCAGTAATTACTCATAAAGATTTTGATTTGTTGCAAATATTAAACCAATCGGAATTTAAAAAATGAAATAATGCAATAAATCAAAAAAGGGAAAAAAGAAAGTCTAGGAACAAAGTCTACCTCCTATTCAGATTTTCAAGTTTTGTAGATACCACATTTTTTTACAAAACCTTTAAAAAATTTGATTTCTAAACGCACGTTTCGCTCTTCTGATAATTTCCAAAATTATCAGAAAGTAAATTGAAGCATTGGGCAGAGGGGAACAAGTATTACTAGAAAAAAAGTAATATAAACAGAATAACTTTGATGGAAAACTGGGAATCGTTACTTAAAATACGAGAAATTATTTAAATAAGCCATCGTGGAAATCATTGATAAATATATACAAATAAATTCGAAATTTTCAGAGAACAAGACCAAGGTGATTAACTGATACAGAAATGAGAGCTTCGTACGAGAGATCAAAGCAAATCCAGATGCAACTGATATAAAAATGCTGCGAAATAAACATTAAGGAAGTCCATTTGCTCACACGCCGATTTCAATCTATTGATATAATAGCAAGCGATAAAATATCGGCGATATGTGTTACTTGAATAAACGCTGATTTTGGCGAGTTGATATTTTGTCGATTATGCGGCATCTCAATTTCAACGCATATCGCAGAAAAGGGGGGGGGGTAGAAGAGTATTTTGCGGCAATCGCGTTTTAAATATTTACTGCCTAGTTCTTTCTTACTATAAATTTTAATTTTTATAAAAATCTTAACATTTTAGAATAGATTAATTTAAAAATATTCTTTTTATTGTCATTTCAAGATTTATCATTTTAAAATATGAATCCGTTAAAAATAAATTTCTCCTTTAACGACAAATTAATTCCACGTTTCTGCAAAAAGTTTAATTTAAAATTCTGCATAATATTTAATTTCTAAAATGCTTGTATAGTCATCAATAAAAATAGAGGGACACTCATGTAATTTTGTTATTTATTATCGCCTTTTCATAAAACTGGTGTCGATGAGAATGGTTCAAAAGGATAGGTTTCTTTAGATTGTTATATTAAATAATATAGTTAATTAGTTAAACAAATTGTTATTATGCTATCACAAATTTTTCTGACGAAATTTTGAGTTATAAAGTTTTGAAAAATGGCACATCAAATGTTAAATGAATCATAAAAATACTGGGCAATATATCGGGAATTATATTATATTTCACATTTTCATTTATTTATTTAAAGGACACAATTTTGCTACACAAGTAAATGAGAGAAAAAAGATTTCAATATTAAAAATATCAGAATTTTTGTTCAGTTTACGGATATTATATAATATATTATGCAAATATAATATCTTAAATATTCAGGAAATTAATATTTAGATTCTTTAATGATATTTTTATACTATACATTTTCTTTTTTTGTTTTTGTTTTATGAAGAAATATTTTAATTATCAAGGAAGTACTAATTTTTTTAATAAAATTTAATTTTTAATTAAATAGCAATTACTTTTCCATTAAAAACAGAATTGAGCTGATTTTTACCGAGCACATTTTTTTCTGTGAACTAAACCAATCAGATAATTATTTCTGCTAAGTTAAATTGGAAATTATTTCAGTAAATTTTATTTTTAAGCAACTCTATTGCTATTTAGGAACCAACCTCACAATTTTGAGTCGAGGTCAAATGACAAGGACGTCCCATGTTGTGGCAACCCCATCACCAAATCTCCACACCACATCAGCGGGAGAACTTTTGGCCCCGACGAATTTAATGTACATCAGACCCCCTTACAGAACGGGTCTTAGGTGAAATTGGGTTTAGAACCCGAAACCCACCAATTTAGAAGCAGAGACTTTACCACCAGGCACCCAGAGACTTATAGTTTAGTTGGAAGAAATTATTCTAAATTTAGGGTAAACAAATGAAGACTAAATGAAAATAGGATAATTTAGATTCTTTGAATAATTAATATCTCTAAATTGTATGTAATCTCTGGCAAATGTGTCGAGTGTAGCTCATTTTTCAATCATGGAGTGCATGATAATATAAATGCATATTTCTTTTACAGTTATAACATTTCCGAGCAGAGTTCTTGGCGTTTGGCCAATTCTATCAATCTGTAAATGTCCGCTGTAGAGAAAGTAACTTCAAAGAATGAATAGAAGAAATTTTTCTTGAATGAAGAAACTAACACGTTCGATGCAATGATTTAATCCTGTGATTTCTTTATTAAACATTTAGAAATCCCCGTGCTCTGCTAAGTATCACGAGGGGGAACAGAAGTGGACAACACATTTCATAAAGACATCACATTCGCTTGCATGGCCCCCTTTCACAGGGGGGGGGGGGCACAAATTCAAACATATCACAGATAAAACAGATAAAGAACAACCATGCCCACACCGGGACTGTTATTTCGATCATATTAGATGCCCCCATCTATGCTTTAACACATTAAGGACACAACACATCTTTTAACACATTATGGACCTCTCACGAGTTTTCTCGTGTTTCACGGTCCATCTGTTGTAGACCACTCTCGTTTCTCGTTCGTATAATGGTTATAGAAAGTACAAGTTTGCCCTCAAACGTGCAGTCCCAGGCGTATGTCTTACAGATACATTTGTGATCCTTAATGTGTTAACTGTCCAAATGAAGAAATTTTCTAATTATGTAGAAAATGTGAATCACGCGAGAGTCACGAAAAGATAGCGAATTAACTATTGCTTGCCATCTCAATCAAAATATTTTTTCCACTCTGAAGTGATACTGAACTAATCTTGCCAAATATGGATTTAGAGCCAACATTTTAATATTTTTGTTAGCTCATATGGTGACCTGGTATCGTCGGGTATATTAGTTACATTAAATTTCAATTAAATGTCATATGCATAAATTTATATTCTTTATTTCTCAGAAACGCATTTTAAACTCGAAATCGTGAGGGAAATTATTTTATTCTATTTTCATTGCTTAATTTAAGTTTCTTTCAGTTTTTAATAAGCAAAAGTTTGCGATATGATTTTCTTTTGTATATGAATACTACAGTAAATCCCTAAGCTTTACAGCAGTAAAAAGTTTCCGCTTCAATTAGATATCTCCGAGACCTTTTAATTAAATCGTCGCTTATTTTGCAAAATAATAATAATAGCAGGATTTGAAATAAAAGAATATTTCAGCACCATACACTACGGCGAGCGACAAAATTATCACTAATAGAATAAAATACAATTAATCCCAAGGAAAAGACACGAGAACAGGATTTACTAAAATACCTTTCTAGTTAAAAGGTTTCTGGAATTATATATCAATAAAAGCTTCCTCGAATTGTTTGTAGATAAAAGGTTCTTGGAAAATTTCGCAAAAAGCGTGAAAAAGCTGAGAGTCGGCTATTTTTGAAGAAGGCATGCTTCTTGAAGCCATCGTTGAAATGCTTAATAGAATAAAATGATTCTAATACTTAATGCTTAATTTAATTTCGCAGGCCCTTAAAATATTAGCTATCATATGAATAAATTTATGACTATTTTTGGATGTAAAGCATCAAAATGTACACGTCCTTGTCACAATAAAGCACTCGAAGCACCTTTTAATATAATTTAAAATAAATTGGTGCTCTTAAGTAGGATTAAAGAGGCATTCCCGTTTTGACTTTGAAGTAATAGAAAAAGTTTATTAATTCTACTTGATAGATTTATTTAAAGAAAAGATGTTTCTTCTTTATTTTGGAATATTTATATTCTTAAGGAAGTCTTCTGGAACATTACTAAATGGCATGGAAATACTTGTTTCTTTTATATTTTTAAATAACTTTTGGGCTAATAAACCTTTAGATGATAAATACACACACACTAAATGTTCATTTGACTTGAAATCATTGAAAGTTAAGTTATATTAACGTCTCGTATTAAAGCAACACTAGGGCTGTTTGGGGGCGGCTCTCGTAGTTTTGAACACTTTTCAGATGACGAGGACTACACCTGAACTGATACCCTCCTCTCCGAGCTTCCACACCACACCAGTAGGAGAGAGCTTGGTCCTGACAGATTTAGCGTGAACTAGAAACACTTACATGACGATTCTTTGGAGGGGGTTTCGAATCTAAAACAAAAAGGTTTCGAAACAGAGACCTTACCACCTACTCACCGCGGCCCCTTGAAATCATTGATGTATCTAATATGGGTTTCTTTTAAATCATTAACTCTCTAATGTCTATTTAGCACCACGATTCAAATATTTTTGTAAATAACATATTTTACATATGAGTTTAAAGTTAACTTTTGGTTCAATAGAATTACTCAAATGGCATTTGCTTCAAACCTGTCGACAGAGTAAACTATGTAGAAAATTTGAATTGTCTATTACAAGCGTCATTAGTAACAAAAAAACTGTGGCTCTATCACGCTTGTATAATTATAATTATTAGAAAGTGCACATCGATTAAAAATAAAGTGTGATAAATAATAGTCTTCGTTGCAACAGAGGACATTAACCGGTGTTTTACAGAAACAAATTTTTTCTGCCGGTTTCGTGTAAGTATTAAATAACTCCTTTCAATATCTTTTGTCACTGAATTTGTAATTTTCATAATGACTTTAAATCCCTTTTAGATTAAATTATTTAAAATATTTATTAAATCATTTAAAAACCTACAGTCTCATCGCATGAAAAGAAATAATTAGTCTCTGCAAGCTTTATGTAGTCTTGGGGTCTCAAAAATAGCACAAGTTAAATATAATTCACATAGCATCTAGAAATGAGCATCAGATCCTATAAAATGAATCATTCATCAAACTGTGAACTTATGTGTGGCCTTGATGTTTTAGTAATCTTTACAATATTTATTCGCTTAAAAAATTGTCAATTCATTACAAACTGCTTTATGTGTTCTTGAGG
>JAOUZG010030883.1:2039946-2052348 GCA_026289955.1 Argiope argentata | reverse complement strand
ATTCATCAAACTGTGAACTGCTATGAGGCCCTGATGTTTTAGTAATCCTTACAATATTTATTCGTTTAAAAAATTGTAAATTCATTACAAACTGGTTTCTTTTTCGCATTCGTTTTTGAATTTTAAAAGTAGAAATTACGGTAAGAAATTCAAGCAAGAGAAATTTCAACTTTTAGATTTACAGGATTACATATTTATGAGCTGATTAAAATAAATAATAAACATAATAGAAAAAGTGAATAAATTAATAAAATGATTCTTTTGTGCCTATGTTCTGAAAACCTTCTTGGTGGGATTTTTTTTTCTAATTATGAAAGGATAAAATATGCGAAGCTAGAAATGCTGAATTAATTTGTTTAGAACAATTTGAACATTAAATTTGCTTTAGTAGAATCCCCAAATGTCGGTGTATATATACTTTCTTGTTAATTAAAACAAATTTTCACGAGGGCGGAACTTTTAACGCACATGAATTCAGGAAATGCTCTAAATGACTTCATGGCCACATGAAGCTTGAAGCGTGAAATATTCCCCAATCTCTCAGTGTTGCATGACAGAAACGTAGACTGCAGATTAGCTGACGACATCAGAATACTAAATGAAGTGACCTGATTTAGTTTAATTATATTAATGTACCGTTTTGAAGTAATTGTAGGGATATTTTGGGATGGAAAATGACATGAGCGTAAATGGATTTCTATAAATAATGCATTTGAGTTATTTATAGGAAAAATAATAAGCTTTAGATAAATCAAAGATATACATAGCTTTGGACTTAAAATGTACGATGATCGTGATGGAAATACTATCATTAATATCTTGCTTTTTCATAAGATATAAATGTATTCTAAAATCTATCATTTTCCCAATTACCTTAGTTAATGCAAATCAAGAAAGCAAATTTCATAATTAACTATTTTTTGCACGGTGAGGAAAAATTCCATCATAAATTTTAGTGGAAAAAACTAGACTCAAAACAGGTGTACTGTAAATTGGTTGTTGCTGACAACTTTTTTCATGGCTATTTTGTGCTAAGGAACGTAGCTGTAAAAAAAGGAAATGTTACTATCATTAAAGCGAGTTTGTACTTGTCATTCCGCTGTTTCTTGTGGTTGGAAGAAACGTGTAATTTCTTCAATAATTTTACAACTATTCCAAACTTTTTTTTTGCTAATAAAAGCAATAGTGCGTGGAGAAATTTAGAAGAGAGGGATATTGATGATTTTGTAATGAACTTAACACGTAAATTTGCATGATGATGGATATTTCTATCATTTTGTTTTTTAATTATTTTATATTATATATTTATGCTAGGATTTTTAAAACATTTTCCTTTTAAACTAGAGCATAAATTATATCACCCTGATATATTTCACAAAAAATAAGAAGGGTTAAGTGTGTTGGCATAAATTCATATGTTTATCGAATTTTAAACTTTAAAAAAATATTTATAAGCCTTAAATTCTAAAAAAATTAATATACTATCTAATGCCGTAAATATTTTATGTGACTTATTCCAAAATATAAAATTTGATTCCTACACTTTAGAAAAAGATGTAAAATTCATTTCTAATAATAACCTAAAAAACTAAAAGGAATAAAAAAATTAAACCTACTCTTTTTTTTCGAAAAAAAAATAAAATTTTAAATTATTTTAGCTGATTCTATGCCTAAAATTTAAAAATGAGAGTGTTGGCATAAATTAGTGTATTTATTTAATTTATGTACTTTTAAAATATTTATAAACGTTAAATTAAAAAAAAAATATTTTTTCTCATGCCATAAATATTCTATTTTAATCCTAAAAAATATATAATTTGATTCCCACCCCCTAGGAAACTGAATAGAAAAGTAATTTGGAATACTATTCTAATAATAAGCTAAAAACCCAAACGGGATAAAAAAAATGTTACTATAATTTAACATTTCTTTCCAAATTGATAAAAAGATTTTAATCTCTAATTTTAATTATTTCCCCAGACCATATATCTAAAATTTAAGAATGTTATTTAACTCAGAGAATTAAGAATAAAAAGAGATTTATTAATCTTCTATATATGACGCCGGTTTCGAACTGCTATTTTGAAAATTCTGAATAAATTAATCATAATATTTGAGAAGCTCTCTTTGGAAACAAATGCATTCGACTCGAATCAGAAGAATCTGATGCTAATCTAATTAAGGTGAAAAGAACGCGATCTTCAGAACTAATCATTTGCACGGGCATGTTTATCTTCAGAGCAAGCTCTCGACGCTGTATAAACTTGTTTCAAGATAAACCTGCAGACTTGTTTATCGTGCTGGAAAATTCTCGACACTTGTTCATATGCTGAGAAATGTCAATTTGCTTTTATATTTTCTGAATCAATCCTATAAAACTCCAGTAAGTTGGGACCCAAAGGCATCGTGAAAACGTATGTTTCATCTATGCTCAGGAACCTATTTTAAGGGATCATTTGAATATATATAAAGCTTATTCCAAACATCCGTAGACGCTTTCCTAGTCTTATGCATAAATAAATATATAAGATCACAGAAACGAAGGATCTTATTTTTAGAATTCTTTTCAATTGGATTTTTTATTATAAATTCAGCCTCTTTGCTCTTCGCGCGATTTCCCTAGGGATATAAAAATTTATTATTTTTATGCATGAAGAATATTCGAAGACGAGAATTCATTTTCATCCCATATTTTCAACATATTTATTTTTGATTTGTATGAAAAATTTGAATTACAAGTATAAAAGGACAGCTGCTTTAACATAAGAATAATTATACAATTGAACTACTTTAATTAAACTTAAATTGCTTCATGCTTAAAGTGACAGAATTTCATAACAGGATTTTCATTTTCTTTTTAATGTGAAAGAATTTTGTAATTCTATATATTGTTTGCTCTCGATGACAATATAATGCAAAATAATTTCGAACCCAAACAATTTTAATTTTATATAGTTTGATTCAACTCAAGAGGCATTATATGGTAGTATATTTTATAAAAATTGATTACAAGGATTAAAATAATGAATTCTGAAATATATGATAAACAAAAAGTAGATGACAGTAAAAAGAAATTCATTAATGAACTAAAAGGTAGAAAATAATTTTTGATGAAAATTCGTTGGAAAATGATTAACTGAAAAAAATATTATAAATAAATGAAATAACAAATTATATAAAAATAAAATTATTAAATATTTATTAACCCTTTGCAGTCAGAAAAGTAATTCGATGCATAATTCTTCACCTAATAAAAGGACCTGTTTATTACACCAAAAAATAAATACATGCAATTTCTTTAAGTTGAGTTTCCCTGAAAAATAAATCTGCATCATTTTAACATTTTGTAGATGTTTTATCTACAAAAGAATTAGAATTTTAAAAAGAGGAGTTAGAATTTTAAAAAAAAGGAATAAATAAAATGTCAAAATTATGTAACTTCTTGAATAGTGGCTGAGAGTAATACGACCGCAAAGGATTAAAATCAAAATTACAATCAATGGAATACTAATCCCAATTTAATGAGAGTTTTCCTATCAACATCTGACGGTTTTAAAATTTTTACTTTGTCAATCAGATTCTTGATTTAAATATTATTTTTCACATATAAAGCAGAAATGAAAGTCTGCATTTTAAAATCCATTCTTTTAATGTTATGCATGGAAAAAAAGCTTGTTACATCTTTAAAAACAGGAAATATTCTAAATGTTGCAAGAACCATAAAATTGTTTTCAATACGGAATGATTAAGTTTCTTCTATATTTTATGGCTTAAAAACTTATTTTGAGTTTTTCTATTTTCAAAATATCAAAGAAATTCGTAGAAGAAATAAACAAACTTTCCTCTTAGGCGATATAATATTTCCGAAGTATTTTCTTACCACAGTTGGATCATGCAAGAAGTAATCAACTCTTAAACTAAATTTTTAAAAATTCCTTGCTTTCATATGGAAAAACTATCTTGTGCAATCGACATTCAATGAAGAAATTCCACTGTTTTGCAAATATAAGGAATTCTTAAGAATAAAGAAAGTTTGCCATTGCCAAGAAAGTTTTTCAGAAAAAAACATTTACAAGTTTAGGAATTATATTAAACAGAGCGTTATAAATTCTTTAAAATTTCAATATTTCTATAAAAATAATCAAAATCTCTTAAGCAATTGCCAGTGCACGAATGGATTTATTGAAGAACTGCATTTTTTAGAATAAATAGACACAATTTCAAAAAGTACCTAAAAGTACTTTTTGGAAGAGTAAAGAAATGATATTAGTTTGGGTGATTCTTCTTTATTCCAGCAGACATTGTTTTCATAGATAACACCCTCTGATACTTTAAAGCTACAAAACAAATTTATTGTTATTATTATCATTTATGTATAAAGCGATTGTATTTGATTTGAGTTGTTTGTAAATTATTCAAGTTGTTTAGGGAAGAAGATTTGTTAATACAGAAGTTTCTAATTCTTCTTAATTGATATAAAATACAATTCAACACAAATTTAATTACCATTGATATTTCAGTAACTTTTATGGTAATGATTCTGAATCTGGCAGAGTTTTTGTAAAACAGGCTCCAGTTATCGAAGTAATTACAACTACAAAGGAATTACGGTACTTACGTATTAGATCGTTTTCACCAACGATCGCCAACGGTTTAGTAACTCATTAGCGACGGATTTAAATTTGGCGATAAAGATGAACGGATTACATTATTGCCGGATTGCCATAATTGGCGGTTTAGCAGCTCATTGGCGAAGACTTCAAATTTGGCGATAAATTTGGATGGTTTAATACGTAAGTACCGGAATTACTCCCATTGTGGCAAAGTGCCAAGGGTGATTGAATGATGAAACTACCAAGTGAGCAGTAGAGAACACAAAATAGCCACCATTGAGTCCCTTCCCAAATGTTCATCTCTCACGCAGATGTAAGATTCTTCATTCAAGTGAGGGTAAGTCATATCTACACTATTAATGTAAAAACATTTAAATAGGCAGAATATAGTACTAGTTCTTTGAAAATTTATCAATGGCATTTCTGAAGTTGGATTCAATTACTTGGTGTAATATCCACAGAAAACTACCTAAAGTCAGCTTCAATGACTTTATAAGAACAACCAACCATTGGCTACAGATTTTCGATATCACAAAAAATTATGTGAAATCAAGAATACCCATACTTAAAAAAATCAGATAACTGGAAAGGGATTTTAAGTATTAAAAAATATTGAAATATTTTTATCCACATTTCATCAGCTTACAATAATGTGTCAGATAGGAGTATTAATGACAAGAAGTCTATGGAAAAGTAAATAATATGTAACTTGCTTCCGTGAGAAAATTTCATTTTATAGGATTTTCATTCAATGTATATTTGCAACTGCAGCTTTGTTTTTACCTAAAATATTATTGATATCGAACGTTTCATTTGTACTCCTAACTAGTAATTATAAACAACATTATTTATAAAATATGCAATTGGTAGTAAATATTTAGGAAATGCTCGAATGTATTTGATGGTAGTAACAGACATTGTTTGAGAAAAAATCAGGGAATCTGCAACTTCAAAAATTCTACTGTTACTGATTTTCCGTTTCTAATTGTAAACTAACAAAATTCTTGACGTCTATAGAAAAGATTATGTTTTGTGTTTTTATCCTTTGCAATTCTGCTTTGAAATTCTATTAATAAGTTTGACAAAAGAAAAATCTAAAAAATTTATTGACAGGATTTTTTTTTTGAAAAAAAAAGGAGGATGAGTAATAAAAAGTACAGGAAGGATCGACTTCACTATTCAAATATCTGTTCAAAGTAAAAAAAAAGATATTTCCTCCTGCAAACCAAAAACAAAATTAGGCTTCTAATCTTCATTTAACCCTTCGCACTCCGAAAAATAATTAGATGCAAAATTATTCACCTAATACAAAGATTTGTTTATTGCCATGAAAAATAAATATGCATAATTCTTTTAAGTCGAATTTGTTTGAAAAATTAATCTACATCTCTTAACCATTATGTAGACGTTTTTAACAATTGAATTTGAAAAATAAATAAATAAAACGTCAAAATGATGCACAATCTTAAATGGTGAGTCAGTGCCACCATCGGAGTGTGAAGGGTTAAATCTCCACATTTCTCTTCTAAAAAATTTATTCATCTTTTGTATAACAGACCAAATAATCAGGTCTTATACGACCAATCAATGATCTTGACCAGCAATTCAAGGAAAGAGTTGGGGCTATAACTATTTGCTTGAATCTCTACATTCCTCATCTTAAACATTAGTACAGAGTTCATTTATTCATCTTTTGTGTAATAGACAAAGTAATCAAATGATCCACATTTTTTACAAAAGGATTAATTTCTACTTCAGTTATATCCTACTTAAATTTTTCTGTATACGTCTACCACTTCAAGCGATTTTCTAACCGTAAAGAAATAAAGCTTAGAAAGAAACCTAGATCAATATTTTCAAGAAAAAATGAGTAAGGTTACGATAGTTAAGCTTTATAAACATTTCTTTTGATAAGCTTTATTGACATCTCATTTCATAAGCTTTATTGACATCTCATTTCATAAGCTTTATTGACATCTCATTTCACAAGCTTTATTGACATCTCATTTCATAAGGTTTATAAACGTCTCATTTCATAAGGTTTATAAACGTCTCATTTCATAAGGTTTATAAACGTCTCATTTCATAAGGTTTATAAACGTCTCATTTCATAAGGTTTATTAACGTCTCATTTTAAAAGCTTATTTACGTCTCATTTTATAAGCTTTATAAACATTTCATTTCATAAGTTTTATAAACATTTCATTTCATAAGCTTTATAAACATTCCATTTCATAAGCTTTATAAACATCCCATTTCATAAGCTTTATAAACATCCCATTTCATAAGATTTATAAACACCTCAATTACGAAGGTTTCATGTAGTTATTTTAAAAACTAATCAGATTAAATAGATTATAACCAAGATTGCAGGATCACCTACAAATTTCCACTCCACGATAGCGGAAGGTCTGCATAAATACATCTATGGATTTCCGTAAAGAATAATCTAGGAATTACGTATTGTATTCAAGCAACAAAAAGGGATGAGAAGGTATAAGACGTTTTGGTGTTTCAATTACCAAACAGGCTCATTTGACATAATAGGTCCAACCAAATTACGTGAGAAACATGCTCCTAATAATTTTAGAACACTAAAACAACATAGCAAAAACGTCCTTTTTCTTAAAACAAATCTAAAAGATCTGAAGGAATTTTATGGGAACAATTAATACATCTGCAAACAATAAGCCAACAAATCCCTAACCAGTTAAAAAAATTAACTAAATAATAATTAATTCGATAATTAAATATTTAATTAGTGGAAATATGAAGATAATAACCTCTCCACTGAATGAATGAAGAACGCGGGAATATGTGGAGAACGTGTTCCACTTTCGGGTATGTTTCATTCTTTCAATGATTTATTGTTCGCAACCCAAACAGTCACCATACGTCTTTTTCCTGTAGTTTGGATTCTATTAATAGAATGCTTTGTTGGGTAATAGATTTTCTGCTGTAGGTGAGTCGTTTTGATCCATTTAATCAGTCACGCCTGCTCATGATGATCTAATCCCACAGCATTTGCGGCGAAAATTACGATCTGTAGGATGGGTAAAAAAGAAATGATTTGTAGTAAATAATACGCTTCATTCAACAAAAATTTCAAGATTGGATAGTTTTAACTCACACCAATTTAATTTTAAAAAATAGTAAGGTAAATAAAAATGTTAAAAACAATGTTTTTCTAATTATTTTTTTATATTTCTCAATTCCTTTAATATTTATATTTATTGCCATTTCATTTGCTAATGTTTTATTTGCGATTAGTAAAATCCTCAAATGAAATTTTATTTGTTTCTGAAAGTGGGAATAAAATGCTTGAAGTAAAGAGAATGTAGTTTGTAAGTAAATATATCGTTTATTATTATTATTTTATTGAAATAACAGGAAAATACTATAAGCATGTATTCGTGATTTCCTTGTTTAATTGCATTTGATGAATTTTAAATTAAGAAGAAATTTTTTTCAGCTAATCCAATATGTCCGCTGCAATAATTTACTCCTGTGATTCGGATATTCTATTCAATTAGATTATTCCCTTTTTCTATCTTTTAGTTGTACTAGAGCAGGGTTGATCAATATGAAATAACAGGACAATACTATAAGCTATAAGTATGTATTCGTGATTTCCTTGTTAAATTGCATTTGATGAATTTTAAATTAAGAAGAAAAAAAATTTCAACTAATCTACTTCCTCTGCAATAATTTAAGCCTGTGATTCGGCATTCTATTTAATTAGATTATCCCTTTTTTTCTATCTTTTAGTTGTACTAGACAATTTGTAGAAATTCATATAATAATACGAATACTCCGTTACTGTAAAGCCTGAAAGTTAGGTTGGAATAAGGAACAATTCAACCATCCGATTTATGAAAACTGCGCTTTTTTTCACGCCGATTCGCTCATACTGATAATATTGACCTTCTTGAGCTGAAATTATAATATTAGTAAAAAAATAGGGGATGAAATTTTTTGAAATGCTTAATGTTTAGAATTAATCACTGGTTAATTAATTTCAGCTTGATAAATTTATTAAAATTAATCATTTGTATGCAGATCTTATTTGCCGTATAGAAGCGTTCAAGTGCAGATGATGATATCTGCTGATAATAAAATATAAATTATTCCATCGAGGGTAAATGGCTGAAATCTTAATCATAAAATGGTTGTTCGTTTGGATTTTATGGAGCAGAAGCCAAATTTCGTCTTATTATATATACCAAACATGGTAGAGAATTTGCAATCTTGTGAATTTTAATTTTTCCGAAACATCTAAAAAATCTCTAATCTAAATACGGAGCTAGTCATTTTTCTTTTTCTCTATAAAAAAGATAATCCCGTGAATAATTATCATACCTCCTCTCAAATTGGATTTACATGTTTAAAAATGCATTTTAACAATTAAATAAAGCACAAGTAGCTAAATATATAAAGATTATTTTCTGTAACTTTCATGCGTTAATAAATAAAGATTATTTTGTGTAACTTTCATGCGTAATATTATAAATAATTTTTTAAAAATATATATAAATTTTGATGTATTATTCCATTATCACAATTATTAAAGAGTTGAAATTTAAATCTGAAAATGTAATGTTTTATTACCTATTACCTTTTACCAGAGCCATGAAAAAATTTCGTATTTAAAGAAATTGTCAATTAATAGTACCTATACTAAGAATTGAGTTATTAATCATTAGATATGATAATCTTATAAGAAAAATTATTTGAAAAGAAGAAACAAAATTTGTTAATTTTTTAATTTATCAATAATATGCAGAATGAATATTTTGAGCACAAGTCGAAAAATTCTTAAGAATTATGAAAGCACGAAAACAATTATTGAAATATTACAAAGCCACCTTTTAAACATAGACATTTCAAAGATTTCCCCAAATTCTCTTAATATCTTTTTTAGTTCCTTTTGAAGTTGTTTAAGCTCAATTTAAGGGCTGGTGTAATTTCTTGTTGACGAAAACATATTCCGAAAAATCATTTGTGTATACAGGCGTGAAACATCGTAGGTCAATTTCAGCTTTAACGAGTTGATTGCCGCGTGATTCGCTTGTGATTCACAACTACTCTGTAATTAGTTTACACCAAATACGTAATTAACTATCTACTTGCGTTACTAGAATCAACAGGTATGAACGAAAGATCTATTTAATTAGATGGATGATCAAAATCACTACGATAAACCATGGAAACGAATATGTATGAGGCTGTCAATCTTTTTTTAAATGTATTCTTTATTATTTAATGAAGTCCTACTAGATTTCAAAGCTCTGAATCGTTAAACTCAATTAAATCATTCGAGCTTATTTATTTCCAGTATTCTGGTTTTTCATCTTATTATATGTCTTTGGACCTGAAAGGACATGCAAATCTGTCAAAAATCATTTTTTTACTTATCAAATAACTCTTTTAATCAACACAACCCTCCCTTTAATAATATTCAAGTTTTTTTTGTTCATTAGTCTCATTATAAAGATTAACATAGTAATTAAATTTGATATTTGCAACCATCTGAAACTGCACTAATATGGTTTAATTCTTTCAGAAGAAGGAAAGTGTAATAGGTAATAATGAGATGCTTGATAAATCAAATGTTCGGAAAGTAATGGAATTCTAAGTGAAGTTAATGTGGACTGTTGTAAATAATTAAAGAAGGAGCGTTATTTTATGATCAATAAAACCATATTTCATTACTTGTGGAATGGATATTGATTACATCAATTAAGTATCTAAGAGCTTCACCTTACGATACCATTATTTTGCACGTGAACGATGTAATAAACAAACTTTTAAATACTGGCTTGCTATTAACTGCGGTTTTTAATCAGATAAGAGATTAAATGTTTCGATTTTATATGATAATATTTTAGTAGTTTGGGGAATAAACTGGGAAAAAACTAGCGAATTCCCTACGCGAATTTTTCTTATCTCTTTCAGAGTATCAACGGTATTAACAAGTAAAATGCCAACATTACTACTCTGACGCTCTAAGAAAAAAATAAATTTCTGATAAGTTTAAAATTTAATAACAGTTCGATATTAGAAGCAGCATATTTAAATCAACATTTCTAAATCTCTTTCTAGCTTTGTGAGATTAACACGATTCATAACTAAAATCGCTGATATTTTATGAAATAACTATTTTCTATTGGTCGAGGACATTCCATGGAAGATAACTAACAAAGGCAAATATATTAACTAAATAACATTCATTTACCCTACATTTTTGAAATAAGTCTTTTATATTTTGTGATAATCATAGATAAGATGATTTCTAAAAATAATTTAATTTAATGAAATACGTTCTTCATCTAGCCAACCAAGTAAGCGATGATGTAATTTATTTATGTTTAGATAAGCATTTTACAAACAATGATGGATTTTATTTAGATGTCTTGATTTTTATTCACTGCATACCTGTACAAATTATGGAGAGTAAGCTTTTTTGCAATGAAATTAAAAAAAAACATAAAATTTCCATTTCTTGTCAAATGAATATTTTACTTTTTATTTCATTGAAATACGATGATGTAATTTTTTTATGTTTAGATAAGCATTTTACAAACAATGATGGAATTTATTTTTAGATGTGTTGATTTTTAATCACTGCATACCTGTACAAATAATGGGAGTATGTTTTTTTTCTTCAATGAAATAAAAAAAAACACATAACATTTGCAATTCTTGTAAAATGGATATTTTACTTTTTATTTCATTGAAAATTCATATTTATTAGGAAATGCTTTATAGTCAATGTTACAAAAGTCGATCGAATTTTTAAGCAGATTCCTCATAGTAAAACAATCTACTACAACGGTACTAATGGCGCAACTTCAGAAAATTTTCTACACGTTTTTTTATTAGAATCTCAACCAATACTTATTTAAAACTTCTTTTTTTCTAAAGAAATTGTTTCAAGTATAGTCCGCTTTGTCTTCCTTAATCTTTTTTTGAGTAGAAGCACTTCACTGGGGTCAAACTTCCTTCGCTGCCTCTCTAAAAACGCTGAATTAACAAACTATAGTACGCGACTTTTTTTTAAATTCCTTTTTCTAAATTGGATAATAAGTATCGATTTTTTTGCTCTTTCTTTAAACTACTTCAGAGACATCGTTCCTTTTTTAATATTATATTATTTTATCTGAAATTTATTTTATATTTAAATGTCATGTATTGTTTCTATATTATCTTAAGCTAATAATACTTTTCTTCTTTTCATATGCATAATGCTCTTAATTTATGTGCTTTTATATTCATTCTTCATTGTATATACATTAGTGATTTATTTAATTGTTTTAAGTTTTCTCCGCACCAATTCGAGACATTTTTCTTCCTTTCAGCTAGCTAGATACGTGTTATTTTAATTTAGTTATATTAACTCCCGTTTTAAAGAACGTTAATATGACTAAAATTAATTAATATAACACTAGAACTCTTTTGTCTACCTCGTAATTTTGAACCATGGTCAGATGACGAGAATGACATCTAAGCTGCAATCTCCTCTCCAAACTACCACGCCTCAGTACCATTAGGCCTTTAGGTCTTTAACGTGTGTCAGACCCGTTTATATAGATGCCCTTCGGTGGAATCAGGTTCCAAACATAAAACCTTCAGGTTACGATGCTTATACCTTCCGTTCCGATGCTTACCAAAATGCCATCGCGGCCCTCTAGATCAGTGTGAAAAAAAAAAAAACTTTTAAAATTTCCTTCCGTAGAGGAAAGATATTGAATATTTGATTTAAAAAAGTTTTTTCGGGATATAATCAAGA
>JAOUZG010030883.1:1980521-2039546 GCA_026289955.1 Argiope argentata | reverse complement strand
GGGGGGGCACAGTCACACATCTCACAGATGGCACACAGAAGAACAATCATCCCCTAACCGGGTCTCGACCCCGAGACTCCCAGAACACGAGGCAGACGAGCTACCTTTGTGCCAGAAAGCCAGCGCATTTAAATATTATGAATATTAAGTAAACATTAAAATATGTTATTTAATTAATTAGTATTTCGCACACTTTATTTTAATTAAAATCAGAAAATAAGTTGTGTTAAAGAAATTAAAAATCAAAGGATTTTTAAAAGTCGCAAAAATTAAATTTTCTCTAGTAATTAATAATTCTTAAAGAATGGTGCAACGATTTAATAAATATTGTATGGTAGCTTAAATTAGTGTTTTTTACATAAGATGTTAAAGCGAGAGCATTCAACAGCGAGTTTTAATGTTTATCCACTTTTAAAAGCACGAAGACAAGTTTTAACTCAATTTACTAACAACAGAAAATCTCAAAATAATTTTCGAATTAAATGAATTTATGCAAGTATAAATTAGGAGGAATAAATCTTATTTAAAATTATCTCCTTCCCACATCCTTTTCTTATTTAATTCTAAAATTCAAAAAAATCTATCCAGTAGTTTAGACTGAAAAGAAAAATAACATTCCAGTTATCTGTATCTATTTAATACATATGTATGCATGCATACCATACATACATACGTAATCAGATAGACATAAAAGAAATAAATACTTCAAAAACAAGAACATAAAAATAAGACAATCTTCTTATCAAAGCTCATAACTAGTTTTCTGTATAAGAATAATTTAGATTTCTGTATTAAACAGAAAAATGACATTCATATTACCTTTTTCTACTTAAAATTGATATACACACACCACATGCACACTTATGTAGACAGTTAGACATAAAAGAAATAAATATATCAAAAACATAGAAATGAGGAAAAACAAGAACACACTCTTATCAAATGAGAAAAAAGTACTCATTTGATAAGAGATGTTCATTACTGGATTTATGTATTAAACAGAAAAAAAAACATTCAGATTATCTGTTTTTACTTAATATTTATATATTTACTCATCATGCATACTTCTGGATACAGATATAAAAGAAATAAATATAAAAAAAATGAAATATTTGTATAAAATTTAAAGAAATATTACAATATTTTTGTTGAATTAAACATTTAACAAAAAAGTGTAAAAACGATGTAAGAAATGATAAAAAAACAATAACTCAGCTTGAGCCCCAAACAACTTAGTGAAAGCGAATAAATCATTACAAAATTAAATAGTATTTTAATAAATTAAATATAAATTAGGTAATAGAGAAATTAACTATGCTATAAACTACAAATGAAAATAAAATTATATTCGAAATTACGTGCTTGGAATAAAATTTGTCTATACAACGACGACGACAAATTCTTGCCCGTTGCGTAATAATGTTGCTGTAGCACGATTAATAATAATCTGTTTTATCAAATCTGCTCTAATCGTGAAATGCATTTTGTTGACTTTATCCTTTTACGAAATATTAAAGGATGCAATGTAATGGATTTAAAGCTGGACATTACGTGGGCCACTCAGAAGGAACCTCCATAACTGATGATATTATTTTCAGATGTATTACTCGGAAAGGAATGCAAATATATTTAAGTTCAAGTCCCATCATGCTGAAACCGTATTTTTGATAAATCCCACTGCAGAAAATACTCTAGTAGATATAAACTCAATGCGTTGCTGAAGTTAAAATATCACTGAAATTTTTTTTCTTCAATTACAGCTCTCAGCCATAACCATTCACACAAAATTCGTTTTCAATTCCTACTATTAGCTCACACACTCCCTCTATATATAAATATATAAATATTGTACAAATTTTCAATCGTTAATAAAATACTTTTTATTCATCCAATAAAGTTCAAGTAAATTTTTTAAAACTTGTAGTGGATGACATTTGATGCTAATACAGTTTATTCAAATATTAATTCGTTAATTTTTATTAATTAATTAAAAATTAACTTTCTCACTAAAAATCTCCATATCCCCGTCGTCAAATAAGTACCAAATTCAGTTTGTTTTCCCAATGCCATTGAGGTTAGGCTTGACTTGTTTTCGCCGATTATTTTAAACGATTCTGCTTATTTTCGTAATGCTTGATGCATTTAAAAATAAACATTGTTAATTAATCGATTTTTCCGATTAATTTTGAAGTACTTTCGAATTAAAATAATACATAATAAAGAAAATCTGTATTGCGTTCCCCAACTGGTGTAGAAAACTGACGGATTTTGAGTCATCACAATTGGCTTTGAATCCTCAATTGGCGTTGAAAATTCAACATTAGTATAACTGTTTGATCAAATGTTTATTGTAATTTTAATTGTCAGGCTAGGATATCTGGTTGTATGGCTTTGCAATCGCATTCCTTGGGGTGCGAGTTCGAACTCCATAAACAGAAAGGAAAATGAAAATTACTAGGAAATTCACTTTTTATTTTACCGCTTAATATTATGATTTTGTCATATTTATATACATAATTATATTAATTGTGATTATTCAATAAAAATTAACCTAAATAAAAATTTTCTTCGTTAACCTCAGTAAGAGTTGATTTAAAAAATTGTTTTTATGTTATTTGTTTATTGTATATTTGGTCATATGTCCCCGGATTTTCCAAAGCAAAAAGCGAATTTTCTGAGTATTGAAATTTTATAAGTCTACATAATACGAAATAAAAGTGGAAGTAAAAATCCTATTTCAGAGTTAATGCCTAAAGAAAATAATTGTTTTTAATCTTAATTTGAACATTGGAAAAATTATTCGATTGATTATTTTTAAGTGTTTTGAGGGACGATTTTGGGTATAACAGTATTGTGTTGATAAGTTAGCCGTACTCTAGAACCTCATGAGGTACTATTATTACCTCATGAGATATGGGCTGGGAATGTTGATAACGGCCATGAGTTATTTCAATTTAATATCTGCCTATGCTATTACGGCGAGGTCATTCGGGTTCACCCTTTATCCTTGGGAAGGACAAGGATAAATATATTATGATTATTTATATATTTTTAGAATATTCTCCAAAAGTAGGTCTTGGAAAAACTTAGGAAGAATATTTGTAAAAATGGCTACACCTCTCTTAATAAAAAAATAAATTATATTAATCTACAGCATTAAAAGTCCATATAATTCATTTCTTTTTCATAATAAGGCTGTAGGTATTTTTAGAAGCTATCAATTTGGAGGAAAAAATCAATTTCTTTGTTATCTATTTCCCGTTTCGCTTTTCTAGAAATATATCAAATATAAAAATCTCGTATTTGTGGTATTTTTATCAAACGCTCTTCTGAAAATTTCGCATTCAATCTGATTATTTTTTATTTGAATATTGTTCTCATTTCAAGGTGAATTTCATGTTTTTTATGGATTTCCTTTGAATAGTAAGTTTTGACTTCCAAAGAAGAAGAATTGCTTCTCTGAATGTAAATAAGTTTAATCCTATTATTCAATTGACTTCTTTAGATCAAAGTCAAGTTGTTGTTGCTTTTTTTTTAATTTCTGAAATTCTTTTCTTGAAATGAAACTATTTTTACACCGAATAATACCTTTCTTAAAAATTGTTTGCTTTTCGGAACATTTCATAAATAGTTCAGTTCTGGATAAAAATTTCACAGACCGACTGTAAACTTAAAGTTTGAAAAATTCCTATGGGTTTGATTCACCTTCTTCGTAAATGATCATAACAAAAAAATTTTCTTTTCAACACTCATAGTTGAAGAAGGATAAAAGATGATATTAATCAGGCTGTCTTTGAATCTAGTTTATGCAGCTCTTTCAGAAATGATAGAGGAATTCACTCAAGTAGGAAGAAGCTTTTCTGAAGTACTTCGCAGAAATTCTCAATTGTTTGGAATTGTTCTTTGATTGTAAGAAAATGTCATTGTCGTTTGACTCATGTGAATAGAACTCTGAATAACTAATTCTATGATTATTTTAAGAAATGAATAAATATACGATATGTATTCTTTTGCATAATCAACAGGTAAAAAGAATATGGATTTACGCAATAATATTGCAATTTAATATATTACTACTCCATTACGCGTAACTTCATTTTCAACAAAGATAAAAATTAAATCTGCTATGCATATTTCAATGTATTATGTTAGAACATCATTTCTTGAACGACCAAGAATCACGTGCTCGTACAAGTTAAATTATATTTTATTCATTTTAATTGTTTCATTAAATTAGTCACTTTAGTATTGCAAACGATCAAAACAAATTTGTCTCGCATTTATTGTTTAAAAAAATATAACATTCCCTATTTTTTTCCTTCCATATTATCACGTGCTCAAAATTACATTTTTCTAAGTTTTATTTACTGTAGTAATTAACTTATTTTTTAATCAGAGCTTTTGTAAATGCAATGACAACACGTTATTAAGAGCTGATTTTTTTGAGATGCTCGTGCAGATAATTTTTTTTTATGTTTCGGGTGCGTATTTTTGTTGACGCCAAAAACCTCCTCCTAAAAACAGCATCATGCTCTGATATGATAATAATATTTTGAAATTAAAGTTTATTTAGAAAAAAAGTCATTAAAAATAAAAAAAAACTGATATTTTGATATAAAATTTCTATTAAAATGTTTTGCCCACTAATCTGTTTTATATAATCGATATTTTTTTTGTTACACTTTTTCTAAAAAATTGTTCTCTTTCTCAATTCTACCAATATAACATGCCTGTTACGGAGGATTAATCACAGCTTAAAGCAAGAAATACAACACTAAAACATATTTTTGTTACTTTAAAAATACAGTGAACATTGTTCTGAGAACTTTTCGAAAATCTTGATTGAAAATTCTAAACTTTGATAGTATTCTTACACTTCCATTCTTTTCAATAAATTCAATGATGAAATATTTATTTCATTTATTCAAGCACCTTTAGTCATTAAGTATTCAAAACAAATGATTCCAAATAATCTCCCTAACAGAAATTCGAATGGAATTCAAAACAACATATCTTAAAAGTTATTGATTTTATTATCTGCAAATGGAAATCCGATTCAAAATGCATTCGAATTTCCGAATATTTAGCTGCTAATATTTTAGCAAGTGTTATTCAATAAGTTAATTGACTCGTATAATACAATTTATACTCACTGGAACTGATTCACATTTATATGCTTTCGCAAGGTTTATCGCTTTCTTAAAAACGTAACTCAAAAATTCTTCGAAAGTTATTTGAATTTTCAGCTTAAGCTATAATCAAAAATTTGAATATTCGACCCCAAAACAGAAATCCAGAAATCTTAGAAAATCCAGAGGTAAAATCGATTTCTTTAATGATGCCAGTTTTATTTTATTTTTTATACAAAAATGCAATATTTTTAACCGATTTTTTCTTCAAGAATATTCATTGATACATCTTTATCCGTAAATTCCTAAATAAAATCTTAAATTCCTTTACTTAGGAGAATAATTTAAAAATAATTACAAATATTTCCAAAGGAGAAAGTCAATTATTTAATTTATATAAAAGAGATGTCTAAATGCTTTTTTTTTTAAAAAAAATCCTCATTAAGCATACTAATGTAATTTTATATTAATCATTTAACACGCGATACTTTTTGATGGCTCTCAACTAATAAGCAGAATTCTTATAATTTATAGAGCTATAAATGATAAGAATAAAGATAAACATTTCTTTATTAATGAACACAATTTGCATGATAAAGACCTTTTGTTGCGATATCTAATATTTTAATTTATAAAAATGAAAATGCGAATGAATATCCGTTAAAAGATTCCATGCAAACATTTTCTCACTAAAAAGTAAATTAAATATCCAAACAAATTAGATCAGGATGCCTTAGAAGTTTTATTTCTAATTTAAAGTAGCTTCTCTCGCTTATTAACGGGAAGATAAAAAGTATACATTTTTATGCATTATACATATGTTATAAGTGATGATTCATTTTCTTGTAGTGCAGTACATTTACAATTCTTAGAATCAAAAATATGAATTTGGTAGAGTGAAACTTTATCTATGATTAAAAAAAGATATACAATGTGTCGACTCTTATCGTGGCCCAAAATTTAATTTCAAATGTTTCCAAAGGTGAAAGTCGATTATTTAATGTTTGTAAAAGAGATGTCTAAATGCTTTTTACAAAAAAAATCCTTATTAAGCATACTAATGTAATATTTAATTAATCAATTAAAACGCTATACTTTTCGCAGACTCTTGACTAATTAGCAGCTTTAAATGTCTCTGAAATAAAGATAAATATTTCTTTATTAATGAACAAAATTTGCATAATAAAGACCTTTTGTTGCGATATCTTATATTTTAATTTATAAAAAGATAAAAGATCAGATTAAAAAAGGGAAGATAAAAAGTACATATTTTTTGTGCATTATACATATGTTATAAATGATGATTCATTTTCTTGTAGTGCAATAAATTTATAATTCCTAGAATCAAAAATATGAATTTGGTATTGTAAAACTTTATCTGTTATTAGAAAAGATATATACTATATGTCAGCTCTTATCGTGTCTCAAAATTTAATTTCTAAGGTATTAGAAATAGATACTTTTTTCTAATTAGAAAAATACCTTAAATAAATGGAATTATTATATATTTTTATTGTTTGAGTCATTTAATTATATTTATGTCAACATGATAGATTCTAATTTTATCTGTACGAAATGGGACTAGATAAATAGTCTGAAAATGAAGCACTCATAGAAACATTTATAAAAAAAATTGGCACTGGTGGTTAATCTCTAGAATGAAAGACGTAATTTTTATTATTATAAAGGACATTGATTTGATGATTGATGTTCCCATTTTGATTAAGACGACATTCTTCTATAAAAAACATTTATCAGAAAAAAAGACTTGATTCCATCTGAAATAGTATCCAATCGCAAAACTTTAAATAACCATCCTGATCTGGTTATAGTTAGATGTACATGTAGTTAACCAAAGCTGCATGGTAGCTTATTATTTTATAGTATGGAATGTTGAGTACTGAATTTAATTTACATATATTAGCGTAAGGGTAAATCATAAAGGACTCTCCGACCAGCCACGAAAGCATACAAATTTAAACTACTAAACTTAATGACTGGACCACCGCAACAGCAACACTAGCTGGAACTGTTGTTGAGTCCTAAGGGCCATCACTGGCCATGATACAACCCTTCCCGTAGGAGGTATGTTCCGTCAATGATGGGAAGAGCCTACCCCCACCTATTAGTGTACCCTCCAGGGTGGCGAGATCCTGCCACCATGTCGAAAGTATCTCATCCTCACTATCGAGGTGCCCCGCCGGGGGTTGCATAAGGGTAACCAGAATATAAGCCCAACTGTTAGTATTTATAGAACTAGTCTAACGCTATATCCTCTCCAGAGAAATAAGGATCATGCAGCTTGCAAACGTTGAACCTTTCTGGAAATGCATTTCCTTAAAAGATGTCAGTAAAACGATTTTTGTATTACGATTACATACAACATAATTCATCAGAATTTTAAAATGTCACTGAAATTCGTCATTATTTATGAAAGAACACGCACAATTGCGTGCAAAGAATTAAGTTTTCTTGTTCGGTATTGCACTTTTCCTTTAGCTATCTTCAGTTTTTCATATTATTTTCTCTATATTTATACAATCGAAATTACTGTCGACCAATCGCATTGAACGACAGCGCGTGATAATTATTTTCAATTCATGATGATTGGATTATTTATAATTATACAAAGATTTGTATACGATTATTCTGTTTTGAATAAATTTACATTTTGAAGTATGTTTCCATCGAAATTTCAAATAAGTCCCCTAAATTTAGAAATAAAATGTGTCTGTAAATCTTATAGATAAAAACGGGAAATTTTTGTATGCAAAGATGAATGTGAAATAGATATTTTACTCATTGATAGTTTTACACTATACGGGAGAGGACTACGTAATTTTTTTGATTTTTTTTACTAATCTCCGCATAAGCTACATTGAGATTCCATTGTCTTAATGATGATAGAAATTTCAATTTTCACATTTAGTGGACAAAAAATTGTACTCAAAACAGGTGTACTGTAAATTAGTGGCGCTGACAAATTTTTTTCACGACTATTGCGTTATAAGGAAAGAAGCTGTAAAAAAATGTCACGGTCATTTAAACGGGTTTGAATTTATAATTCCATTGTTAACTGTGTTTGGAAGAAACGTGTGATTTCTTGATTATTTTTTATCACCAATCCGGGATTGAGTTTGCTAATAAAGGTGATAATGAATGGGAAATTTAGAAGAGAGGGTCATTGAATATTTTGTATTGACATTACCATGCAAATTTATATGATGGCGGACATATCCATCATACTGTTTTCTAATCTTTTTACATTATATATTTATACTAGGATTTTTTAAAACATTCTTTCTTTAATCTAGAACAAGATCTATATTACCCTGATTTATTTCAGAAGAAAAGAAAAAAAAAATCACGTAAAGGTGATTTAAAGAAGACGTATAAGGAAACTTTTTAATTAATTATTATTTTATACTGTTTACAAAAAGTTTTAAGCTTATACTCCATACCCGGAAAAGCCGAGATTGTTCACATTTCGGTTATGAAGCACGAACTAAAGATATAAATCTAATTTCCGAATAAAAACAAATCCTATTCCTCGAATTTCATTTCGGAATCAGTTGATTTTTCTTTACAAAAATATCTTTTTTTCTCTCTCTAAATCCATAGGGCCATGAAATAAAGCAAGCAAACAATTCAAATAACTGGAATCGATCCGTTCCTGGAATCTGAACAATGGCAAGCGAGAAAAATTCTAATCTATTTATAGGTATTTATGAGGACTTCTCATAACTTCCGTCTTCCTTCCCGCCCAATCAATTTTATCGACCGCTTTTTCTTGGAAATTTATCTCATCAATTTTTCGTATTTAATTTTCTTTTCATAAAGCCAATCTATATTCGAATATTCGTTGACGATTAAATTTCACAGCTTTTTTTAATACTAACAGGAATAAAAGCTTTACGCGAATCGGGAAAAGGATCAATTGCTTCATCCGTTATTTCGCACCTGTTTTAAATTCCTTTACATTTATCTCAAAATGTCTCATCTTTTGTGTTATCTTTTTGAATCCACACTTATCAGCTTATTCCTATCCTGCTAATCTAAATATTTCAGAGATATAAACAGTTTAATTTATTTATAAGTAGATCGACAATACATATATTTAAGTTTATTTTCTCTCTTGCAAACATGTTTTTTGTGTTTACACGGTTTTATATTCCTCAAAATCGATTGACTAGTTTGGAGAAATAATATTCAAATTGTTAAGTTTTCCTGAATTAGTAGAATACAAAGAAAATTTTTATCAACGGTTTGTTAACTAATAAAATTATTCACCTAATACAAAGATTTGTTTATTGCTATGAAAAATAAATATATATAATTCTTTTAAGTCGAATTTCTTTGAAAAATTAATCTACATCTCTTATCCACTATGTAGGCGTTTTTAATAATTAGATTTGAAAAATAAATAAATAAAACGTGGAAATGCTTCACAGTCTTGAATGTCGAGTCACACTCGACATCGGACCGCAAAGGGTTAATAAAAAGAAGTTTGACCCGAATCGACTATTTTTGTGTTATAGCCTGGCGAAAATCATCGTTTCGAAATCATTAACCCTTTACAGTCGGAAAAGTAATTCGATGCATGATTATTCAATATATAAGGGCTTGTTTATTGCTTCAAATTTATGTGTGTGTTTAAAATTGAATTTCTCCGTCTTTTTACCATTCTGTAGGTATTTTCACTAATCAAAATTGAAAAATAAATTAAAAAATCAAAATGACGCACCGTCTTGAATGGTGCAAAAGAGGCACCGTCGAGTGCAAAGGGTTAAATTTGTGTGTCGAAAAGGAGATGGAAGTTCAAGCTATTCTACTAAATTTCATAAAATAACGTTTGATGCGCTTTTATTTGTTATTTGTGAATTTATTTCTATTGTTAATCATCGAGAAACCATTATTATTTTCTTAAGAAGTAATAACACACAACACAACACCGCTTCATGCCCCTGCAACTATAACCCTCTGATTATTTAAACAGCGTAATAAGTGTGAAATGGGAAGGGCATTAAAAGACCTCCTATTCTGTCCATCCCTGTGACTATTGTTTGACGTCTGACATTTATTGATCTAAATTTGATAAGGGATTTTAATATTGGATAAAAGAAAACCGAAAGCAGAGAGCTGTTTGAAGTTCAAACGGAAGTGACTTTAGCTCAATAAGCTAACTTTCGGAGAGAAACTGAAAACTTATGCTAATTCACATAAACAGGTTTATAGTTTGTTTGTGATTACGAAATTCTGAAAAACTATTATAAAAATATAAACAAAAAATGCAAATAGAAATAAATGCTATATACAAACTATAAACCTGTTTATAGTTTGTATATTTTGTATATACCAGAAATAACAGAAAATAAAGATATGTATTTATATTGCTACTTTTGCGAATAGTGCTCTTGAAATATAAACAGATTTCGAGTTTCTTCGAGATGACGAATCATTCTTTGAATTTTCATAAAGTAAAAAGTAATAACAGTCTAATAAAACAGAATAAACAGAATTTTAAGAAAATTTGTCAAAAGGAAAAAAATGTTCTAAAAACAAGATCTAGCAAATTTTACAATGAAATAAGGAATAAATCTCTTATTTTTAACATTGTGAATACTTTCTTAATAATACAAGGTGACTATAAAATAACTTTTACTGATTGGAGGCATCTGAAGCTAAAACGAATGAACGAAATAAAAAAATATTTCATGCACAGATTGTGAAAAGCATGGGATGATAAATTCCGCTGAAAAAAATGTATCAAAAATTGACAATAGGGGAAATACTGGCCCTGTGGGAGTACAGTTATGGATAAATTCCTGAAATTCCCAGCAAATAACCTTTTATTAATTAATATTAAGGTCTTATAGACCAGCACAAAAGTTCCAATATACTGATCTTCCTTGTGTAAAACGGACTGCATACGGTGTTAGACGTTCCACATGCATTTCATACACAGATTGTGAAAAACACGGGATGATGAAAGCCGCAGAAAAAATAGTATCAAAAATTAACAATGGGAGATTTACTGGCCCTGTGGGAATTCAGTTATGGATGAATTCTTGAAATTCACAAAAATTAACCTTTTGTTAATCAATATTAAGGTCCCATGGGCCCGTACAGAATTTTTAATATTTTGACCCTCCTTGTGTAAAAAGAATTGCATACGATGTATGACGTTCCCCACTACGAGGTGTAAATTATTAGTTTCGATGCTCATAACAGCCCGTCTTTTCTTTTGTTTCCAGTTATCCAAGTTTACTCAAGAGCAGCCATGACACTACATTGTCTGATGTAGAATAGTTTTATCAATAAAGCATGATGAAGTATGGTAAGGTCAATATTAAGCACGCGTCAACAGTCAATCACGAGCAGTCAAGAACACATCGATAGTCAAGAACGAACTGTAAACAAGTCGTCTGCTTTTTCCTTTTTACATGGAATGTATGGCACTACTATCACGCATGCATTTGGAATTTCACATCATCCATCTCGATATGCATATTTCCACATTCGTACGTGGTAGCAGCACTAATATTTCTCCTATTGGTACCTTTTAGTGCTAATTTGTTTCATTCGAACTCATTTTCTCACACCTTTTACAGTCTCTATATAAAATGTGATTTCATTTCCTCCATTCGTTTTAGATGTAGAAACCTGCAGACAGTGAAAGTTATTTTATGGCCACACTGTATAAAAGTTGCAAAGTAAAAGAATATTAAATAATTGTCTTGAAGTCTTAAAATAAAATTATTTCTAAGACGTAAACTGCAACAGTTTCTATGATGACTATAGGAAAATTTAAATGCTAAAAAGTTTCTCTCAGCGAACATTCCCAAATATAAGAAAGAAGAATAGTATTTCAAACCGTGTAAAGTGTACTTCTATTAATCCTCATGAACAAAAATTTATTTATATTCCTCTTTCCTGATTTTCAGGATCTTTAAATTTTGTGGACAAAGACTTCGGAGGGCTAGTGGTAAGGTATCAGCTTCAGAACTGGAGGGTTCAGGTTCTAGACCCAATTCTATAAAAGAATGATTGTGCAAACGTGTCAGGTATACCTTAGATCCATCAAGGCCAAGTTCTCTTCCGCTGGTGTGTAGAGAGGGTGCCAGCCCAGGTGTCGTTCTCGTTATCTAATCACAGTTCAAAATTGCGAGAAATGTAAGATACATAGCTGTCTGAAAAGTCTATATAAAGTATTCCATCTTGTTGGAATACTTTCTATATTTTGGAGTTTTCAAATCAACTACTGAATAGTTTAGTTGTATTAATATTCCGTTTTGGAAAAATATTAGAGATGTTGTTGGATGAATTATGTATACTAAACTGTAACCTTTTCTCCAAGCTTTGCACAACATCAGCGAAAGAGGGCATTTGGTCCCGACGGATTTAATGTGTACAGATCGCTTACATGGCCGTTTTTGAATTAATTTAGTTTTGAAACTTGATTTAAGTCAATCTATCAACTAAATTAGATACAAATGTTGAAAAAGATGTTCAATCACAGCTGAAAACAAACAATATTAGTTTTAAAAACATTTAGTGCACTTTAAATTACATACCCATCCTTTTCAACTCAATTAATTAAATATACATAAAATTTTGAAAATCATGTTCGAAAGAATTTATTTCAATTCCTACACAGATCGCAATGATTTAATTTAGTCTTCCAATTCGTCTTATTCAGATAGATATAATTTTATAATATTGATAGAAATAGCCAATATCCTTTGCCAATAGAAATAATTCTGGAGATAAATTAAGTCAATAAAAATGTACGGGACTTTCTAGGATTCATTTTTATTATTGTGCAAAAATATAAAGCAGAGAAAGTGTTAAGATAATTTTTAAGTGTGCAAAATTAAGTCGAATTTTAAGTTTCACTTTAAAATAAAAAAAGGAAAAAAGTGTTGCTCTTAAAAATATAGAATAAAAGCACCCAAAATAATTAAATATTCGGACAAAAAATTTATTTTTCTGGTTAAGAATAAGAAGAAAATGTAGTTTAACACAAGAAAATGTGATATATAGCTTTTCAGAGAGAAAACGCAAAGTCCTTTGGAAAGATATACTCGCTTTAGGAAAGTACTTTTCTATTTTCAACTTTCCAAAATTTCGTTAAGATGAATGCTTGGGTAATCCAATTTATGGTTTTCTGAGCTCTGGTCTAGTTTCTACGGATCCTAAATCAAAAACATTACACTTGATCTAATGAATTTTTTATTTTTGTCGCACTCGAAAGCGAAGTGGGCTTTTGTGTGTCGTTAGGTTTAACACATTATAGATCCTTTGCGGAGTAAAACGTACTGCATAATTTTATGCTGAAATTCTTATTTATTTATAAAAATACCAATTAATATACCCGGCGTTGCTTGGGATTAAAAAATTTTTTTCTTTGTATTCCATAGAAAAAAAATATTTTTGTATAAATTGTTACCCAATATATAAAAATTAATGTTTATTTGCTCGTATTAAATGGGCTGTCATATTTTTCTTTCAATAGTGATAAAACTTTACCAACTTATTGCTTTGAACATAGAATTCATGTTTTTCACATGCTTACTCATGTTTGGATGCTTACGAGTTGAACGTGAAAATTGTTTTTGCTAAAGATGGAAAAACAACAACAAAAATATTGCATATCCTAAAATATATCTAAATAATAAATTCAAAAAATAGAATAAATATTATTTACATTTCTCCTTTATATATCAGTAAATTTCATTGAATGCGATAATTGCTGACAAGAAAATAAATATTATTTTTTTCCATTATTCCTAATTAAAAAGATAACTATTTCGAATTTCAAACGATATTTCCAAAACTATTTCCTCTACGGCAGTAACTTTCAGAGTACCAGTTTGTGATATATAAAATCCTTTTATAGTCTTGAATCAAATGATTTTTAGAAACTATTACTAGCTGATTTTTTTCCATATTTTATTATTGGGTTAGTACTCCAAATTTTTTTGCAAATCCTGAAATGTAAGAAGGCTTTAAATAAATTATAAGACAGATAGTTAAATAGTTAGTTATTCATCAGTAAAAATATGAAAATGAACGAAATCATTAGCAATCCTTAGTACAAATTTTGCCGACTTTCTGACACAGAGGTAGCGCGTCTTCCTATTGTTCTGGGAGTTCCGAATTCTATTCATGATTTGGGCATAGCTGTTCTTCTGTGTTGTATGTGTGAATGTATCCCCCCCTATAAAAAAGGGCTGTGTAAACAATTGTGGAGAGTGTGTAGCTCAGTCGTTCTCTTGAAGCTACTTCAAAAAAAAGTAACGCTCTTTTCGGATTAAATCTGCTGCTGTATCAGAGAAGGGCTTGCCCATTGCAAATGTCATGAGTAACAACAACAGTGCAAATTGTTAATCGTCAAATTACAGGGTTTTCTTTTAAAATTTTACCAACACGATCAGACCAAAATTCATCTTATGTATTCTTGTACTTCAACAATAAAAGGTTTTCGCTTGAAATATTATTACCAAAATATATTTGCTCGTGAAAGCTTTAGTATTCTTGCTTGACTTTGAATTTGAGCAATAAACTTATACTTTCTTTTATGTTTTGCTAAATAACTACCTTAAAAACTATGAAAGCACGGTCTAAAAATGCGTATTAAAATAAAAATTCAAAACATAATAATAGATTGACTCAAAGTTTTAACATCGCCTACCTATATGTATCTTAAATATTAAATATTATAAATTGAAATATCAAACAGTAATTTTTTGAAATAAACGGTTTTTGTTACTTATGGCACTTGCCAGGAACAAGCCCCCTGCTGATACAGCAGCAGATTTAAGCCGAAAGGACTGGCTTTTGCTTTTGAAGTAGTGCCAACTTCGGCCAAGAGTACGGCATAGCTACACGCACACCACATTTGCTTGCACAGCCCCTTTTTACAGAGGGGCACAGTCACACATCTCACATTTAGCACACAAAAGAACAACCATTCCCGAAACGGGACTCCAACCCGGGCCTCCCAGAACATGATGAAGACACGCTACCTCTGTGCCAGAAAGCCGGCTGAAATAAACTGAAACTATTAAAGTGAAAAAGAGCATCTTATTCCTGAACTAAAAATCAGTGGCGAACTAAAATTAGTTAAAGTGGACCTTCAAGACACAAGGAGGAAATTTTTTTAACCTTTTTACTGAAGTGTTCGAGTGTGGTTGTAGCATTGAATTACCATAGCTCTGAATTTACAGTCTATAATCAAGTAATAAACAGATTTTATGATTCAAAAAAATAATAGGCGATTGAACATGAACATTTTTAGGGCTCTGCGAGTACTTAATTGAATAAATACAAAAACAGATTTGAAGAGGAGAAAGTGTCATCTAATTAGGCATTAGAGAGAATAATACAGGTAATTGATTAAGAGATATCTAAAGAGGAAAATGCAAAAGATGATTGGAAGGATTTTTTAATAGCAAATTATTTTTCACAATACCAGCAAAACTCATTTCATTGAACCTATTTTTATACTTATGCGATTTGTGAATAAAACTGAGCTGGATTTGCAACTTGTGAAGAAGACAATAAAAAATTATTCATGAAATTGATTTATTTATAGTCATTTTAAACATTGAAATGCTAGTTGTGGCCTTTATCCCACATTTATATCTGTTGCTGTTGTTCTCGTTTCCCGCTTTACAACGGAATGAGGAGTGCAGTAGCTTTTGAAGGTGTGGATACCTGAGCAACCATGGGCAGAAGTCTGACTTCTAGCTCACACATGTCATAAACCCTTTTGGGGGGGGGGCTTCATTCTTGAATTTCATTCATTTATCCACAGATCGTAATTTAGATCTGTACAGAACAGAACGCCAGCTCATATCCCCGTATCTGTGATCATTCTGATCACTTTATGGTTTGGTGGGAATTTTACGGGAACTTTATTTTAAGTAACAAAATATTTACAATAAGAAAAAATAAAAACAAAACTATTTACAGAATTAGCAAGCATATAAGATATGATAATGAGAAAAGCCCTTTACAGAGATTTTCTTCTTTTAAAAATAATTTGAAACTATTATAGGCAAAAATATAGCATGTGTTATGATATGCATACATTCTGTGTTCATTTATTTTTATGACTCACTAGGTGATGTTGCAGGTATTAAAATTAGATAGAAAATAATCTGGCTTGTTGGAAAGAAGAGAAACTCTGCTTAATTGAAGTGTATAATACGATAACCTGTGACACAATACACTCATTGGTACTAACTTCTACATGGACGATTTTATGACCACGACAGATTTAACGTGCGCCAGCCACCACACAGACGATGAGTCTTCGGCTGGCGGATTCGAACTCTCAACCCAAGGGATTTATATATTTTTTAAACTTCGTGCTTCTTTACCTCAAAAGTTTAAAAAGGAATTTTGAACTTCGACAGCAAGTGTTGATTTGATTAACGTTTTAATGACATTTTCTATGTGGAACATTATGCCTAATAACCTTAATGTTGAAATTCCGACCTTTCAGCTAAAATTTTAAACCAAATTTAGCTCGAAAATGTTTATATTTCGTGGAGAAAAGTTGAAAAATTATTATAAGATCCTATGCTTCATTCACGGATTCTTTCATTTTCAAATGTCTATATTCGTCATTGGAATTATTTATTTTATACTAATTTTATAAACCATTACTAATTTATTTAGTTCCCAGCAGAAATCTCTCTCGTATTTCTTGCAATCTAAGTAAATAGATAATACACTTACTTGCTAAATATAAATGTCTCGCTAGAAATAATTCACTCTAAAAATCCCATTTGCTAATTTATTTAAATATTCCTGTATACAAATGAAAAGAGAAATTCACTAAAGTATTGAAGATGTTACGGTATTTCGTTTCAATCAGTGAAATGGATCTAACTGATGCGAGGTTCCGATTCAACCATGAGGAACTTTCCAATATCCCAATGAGGAGAACTCTTGTCAACACTTACTATATCTTTTATTCACCTCATATGAAATATTTAGAGAGTCGAAACCTTTTTATTTCATGTTCTTCAAGAAAGATACATTATTTGCCTCCCTATTTGCCTTTCCCCCATTTGCTTCTCTATTGGATCCATTGGAGTTGGAACGCTACCAGACAAATCTGAAATTCAGATTTAAAAAAAGTTTTTCGGAGAAATTAATTTTATGGATTGACGCATTTTCCTTGTGATTATACATTTTTGGATAGAAATTCTATGAAATTCTATTATGTGAATCCAAATAGGAGAAGAACCTAATGAAAATGAAATAGTCCTTATCAACAGCGATTTATTTTCTGTCATTCAAATATAGTTATGAAGTTGCAAGTTTACTTATTTGTTACTCCTTGAATCATTCTTCAGCACATTTCTGTAATAACTTTATATTTTCTATGAGATATTAAATCTAGAATTCTACAGAATGCTGTTTAAAGGCCAAAATAAAACAGTATAGAAAATAAGTGGTTTATAAAGAACGTGGTATCCTGGTTTTGATTGGTATCTTCCATTGATACCAGTGCTGAACTAACGTTTATATGTTCTACGGAGAAACTAATTTAGGCGATACAGCGAAACGAAACTTTTGATTCGAATGTAAGATTGTAGCATTAGAATTAATATGTAAAGCCATATGTTTGTCATTTATGATAGCTTACTGCTACAGAATGATGATGATGTTCTTCATCATGCCAAGCATTTCAAAGATTTGAAACAATCATTCAGCTCTTTGATCCTCAGATCTGTATCCAATCGGAAATTTTTAGGAAAACTTAAGGATGCATCTGATCAAATCTCCCAACCGGAATTATATATTAAATAAATTTGTTTTGGGCTTAAGACTTTTCCATTCATGTGACAAGCAAATTAATTCAACTTAGAAAAGTGATTCCGAGAATTTATTTCCTTTTGAGAAGGATATATTTCTTATTCAATACCTATTCCTCAGAAAAATCTCCAATTTATTGTTTTGATCAATAAAAACCCAATTTTTTTGTTTTTAACTACCAATACATTTAACTCTTCGCACTCCTATGGGGCCTCTGAGGCATTCAAGACGGAACATCATTTTGACGTTTTGTTTATTTATTTTTCAAATTCATTTGTTAAAAACGCCTGCATAAGGAATAGATGTAGATTAATTTTTCAAAGAAATTCGACTTAAAAGAATTATGTATATTTATTTTTCATAGCAATAAACAAATCTTTCTATTAGGGGAATAATTTTGCATCTAATTATTTTTCGGAATGCGAAGGGTTAATGAAACTGTGCTGTTATGAATTTGTAACTTATGCCGAATTTTCAAGGTTACATATAATGTTTAGAAATTTGATAATAAAATATTTTTCTGAATGTTTTGCACAAATGCTGATTGATTTCTTTTGACATTATTTATCAAGATTGGATATTAGTGTTAATAAATCATGTACACTGAAGAGAGTCTATTGTGATTTTCTGAGGTTTATTTAGTCTATTGATTTTTTGTGAGTGACGATTAATGTATCAGTGTACAACATAAAAAGTAAAAGTAATCATATCGTTTTACACCCATATTTCTCATAAAAGTGAATTTAATTTGCTTTTTTGGAAAGTATTCTATCATTGTATAGACATCTTTGAGAAGAGTATAAAGTGATAATAGCATGAATAATAGGTTAAAATGAAAAAAAAATATCATGATCAAGCTAAAATATCAATGAGTGAAATTTTCCAGGAGTAAAAGAAGGAACAAATTCCGTGAGAAAATAATACTAAGTCGCCAGGTATAGATCTAAAATGCTTTTTATTAAACATAATAGGATTGCCATAATAGGATGAAATGAAAAATATCATAATCAAGCGTAAATATCAATGTGTGAAATTTTCCAGGAGTGAAAAAGGAACAAATTCCATGAGAAAATAGTACCAAGTTGCTAAGTGTAGATCTAAAATGCCATTCACTAAGCATAATCGGATTGTTCGAAATTACATTTTTCTATTTTGAAGCCTGCCTGCCTTCACAAAATTTACTAAACAAGAATTTATTGAATAGAAAGTGAATTATCGAATGGAATCTTTAGAAGGAACTATTAAATCAATTACTGTACATTATTACAAATATAAACTCCTATTTAAAACAAAACCAAACAAATTTTCAAGAATCTAATTATCACTGCAATGACGGAGAGAACATTTCTAATACGTTTCACATATAACACCGATGGAGCAGGGACTTTTTTAGACACTAAACATCATCTGTTGGTTGCTTATGTATAAACAGTAATGAAAAGCAGATGGAGAATGGCAGCTGAAGTTGGTGATTGTTTATAAAGAACCATCATACTACATGTATAGAATTTCTAATTTTACAAATTTAAATATCTTTATTTGCTTCCATTGTTATTCCTATAGTAATGAAAGTTAAGCAAATGAATGTTGCTTCATTTTCCGCACCGTTGTTTACACATAATGAAACATTCTTATATTCATCAACAAAAATATCTGACTATGCAGAACTCTAAAATTTTCAAGATAATATAATCTTATTTCTCATATTATCTATTACTTGTTATCTATTATCTACATTTGTTGTTATAGATAAAATAGAACAAGTAATAGATAATATTATATATTATCGATTACGTGTTAACACTACACACTTTCTTAGGTTATAACATTTTTTTCTTATATTATAAAAACATTTCATTTAAAATTATATGCTAAATTTTTAAAAAAAATTAAACTTATTCACATAAGGAATTAAAATCTAAAAAACCCAATTTAAAAACTAAGTAAAATAATTGTTACAAAGTCACTTTCTTTTGATTAACAATATTTAATCATGATGTTGAAAAGGTACTGATCACGCAACATTAATTTACATTTCATAAAACAAGCTAGAAAATTATTTCTAAATTTATTTAATTCAGATTACGTGATGCAAAGAGTTGTATGCTTAGTTAAAGTATTGATTTTTATAGATGAGTTCTTCTCACAATCTAATTTATACAAAATAAATCCATTTATTATATACAAGGGTAATGAACAACGCGTGCTAACTCGAGTCAAAAATCTTGCGGTGCTAAATGTTACACGAGAAAGCAAAAGTTCCTTTTTATACAATGTAGAGCCATTTGTTTCGATATCGTTAATCAATGGAAAATTCTCGGACTCCTGCATCTACATTTACTTTCTTTAGGTGTGAATGAAAATGGCATGATTCACAGAAACTGCGCTTAACAGAATCGGAGGGACTTCAATTTGCAGCAGGGACTCGCTGTTGGATCAATAGTTCTGGCAAGAAGTCCTCCGAAAATATTCGGTTTCCCTTGAGATAAGGCGTACCCATGGACGAAGTATGCACAGAGTATAGAGATAATCTTACGGCAATACAACAACATTTTTTTCCCTTACTTGTTGATTGCAATCTCTCATGGTGACGACTGTGATTTGTCTTCGTGTTCTCAGAGATTGTACAAGTTAATCCGTACCTGGTAACGGGAGTCAAAATGACTTGGCGTTGTTCATTAGTTCTGATTGTCTCGTGGTATTTTATTCATTGAATACAATCATCTCCTTAGTACCTTTCAGTTATTCTTTCAACAGTATGTTGGAAAAGTCTGAGCTTGAACCCTTGCGTATAACCGAGTTATTCCTTTTCAAAATCTTTGTTGTTATTTATAGTCATCGCCTCTATTAATTGGAATAATTCAAAAAAAAAAATAAAAAAAAATATTTTTGAAATATTATGTTAATTATTTCATAATTAACATAATATTTCATAAAAATTTTGCGTATTTTTTTAAATAATATATTGTTTATTGTTAGAATTTAACAAACAAAAATGAAGAATAATATTTTAAAATATATTATTCTTCATTTTTGTTTGTTAAATTCTAACAATAATTAACATTCATGTAATTCCGAAATATCTGAATAAAGTGAATACTCATCAAAAGATAGTTTGTTTTTCTTTTAACATCTTTCTACCATTTAATGTTATAATATTTAACATTTTTAATTTTAATATTTTTAACATCTTTGGTAATTGCATGATGGCTAGAATCATTGAGTTTTAAATACAAATTCCAATGATGTTTACAAAAGACCAAAAATAAAAATAACAACGAATTTCTTTTCACTACATGTCTTTGGCAGCTCGAGGAAATGCATGTCTCCAGTTGCAATTTAAACTAAAACATTCATATAGAATATACATATTGTTGTGGCATAAATTATATGAGCAAAACCGTTACCTCTCTGTGCATATTTATTAATTTACAGCTGATTTAAACTTGGAGCATGCATTAAATTATAAGAAAAATATTTTTTAAAAGGATGCTGTTGATTGTACAATAAAATGGTAAAGTGATTTTTCTTGAAACTCTGGAGAAAGAAAAAAAAATCTGTAAATGCCTGAGTCACTGATATACAATCTAAAAATGAGTTGTAATTATAATCACATTCATAATTTATGTTTAATTTCTAATAAATAAGTGAGAATTTTCATTCCTTCCTTTCCTTTTTGTCCTCATTTTCTTACTGCCTTATACCCAGGATATTATGTTTTTATGGTTTTTAACTTAATTTCCTTATTTCTGATTTAAAAAAAAATATTCTCTATATTTTAGCGTACTAATTAAATAATATTTTGGAAAAGTGTTTTTGTTTTAGTTAGTTTCTTTTGTAGTTATGAGACTTATTTTAGAAAGCAATTGTATAATTAAAATTTTAAATAAATTGTAAATTTATTTCAGATTTGAAAAATATACAGAAGGTGTTTACACATGTTTCTACCAGTTTTTTCCACTCTGTCTTTTAGAACCTTTTAAATATTTTTATCATCATGCATCGTCATTTCATTTTGTTATGTTTGTAGTAGTTTATAAATAGAACACCAGTCTCAAAAAGTTTTCAAGTAAAAAATTGATATTTACTGCCACTTTGAGTTCAAAAATAACTCGACATATATTTAGTAAAAAATTTATATTTGCTGCCACTTTGAGTTCAAAAATAACTCAACATATATTTGATACCCGCACACAAATGCCACCTCTGCCGTCTCCAAATCTCGTTACGATAAACTACTTTTCAATACTCTCTTGGTTAGTTGGGTTCCGATTTCTTCCCTCCAGTGCTGCCTGCGTTGCCTCTGTACGCTGTCTCTGTTGCATCGAACATTCAGCGTGTGCCTTATGGAATGCAAGTCTAAAAACTTTTCATTATGTTAAGAATAGAGTAGACTTTAAAATAAGGGGAAAAGGATGAAAATATGAAATTTTCTTTTTGCATTCAACGTGTGCCTTATGTAATGCAAGCCTAAAAACATTTCAGAATGTTAAGAGTAGAGTAGACTGTAAAATAAGCAAAAAATGATGAAAATATGAAATTTTCCTTTTACATTCAACGTTACCTTATGTAATGCAAGTCTAGAAACTTTTCAGTATGTTAAGAGTAGAGTAGACTATAAAATAAGCAAAAAATGACGAAAATATGAAATTTTCTTTTTACATCCAACGTGTGTCTTATGTAATGCAAGTATAAAAACTTTTCATTATGTTAAGAGAGCAGTGGACTTTAAAATAAGCAAAAAATGAAGAAAATATGAAATTTTCTTTTTGTAATTTCATCATTAATATACTTTTTATCCTCAACAAAAAGTAGCATTTCAAAATACATCGTTAAATAAAATGAATATTTAAAGCAAAATAAATAAGTTTTCTTTTTTCAATTTTTACAAAAAAGATTTTCTTATCAGATTTAAAAATCTTTAACATTTTTCAGGTCCCCTTTTGAGGAAATTTTATGGATTGAATTCTGTTAAACATTGAAAGAAAACTGGGTATGTATTTTTGTTTCGAGTTATTCTAGATAATTTAATTTTAGTTCAGAAAAATGCAAAATTCTTATGAAAATTATGTACATCTATATAACAATATTTCTGAAAAATTAAATTTTAATAGGATTTACCAAAATATGCATAGTTTTATTTCAATAAATTTGTATTTGACAGAAGGAAAAAGTAAAAATTCTTTCGCTTGAAACATTTTTAAAAGTTTGAAAATTATATAGATTTAAAAAAAATTGTTAATATAATAATATATTTTATTTTTAAATTATTTGACGCTTTTATATTTTGTACATATGTATAAAACATTTCACACGCTGAATGAATAATTCGCAAAAATGCCCATTAAAATTCACTGTCCCCTTAAATGAACATCTAGTTTTGAAACTGCACAAGGAACCATAGAATGTCAATTGTTTCGAGAACAATCAAGTAGTGAATATATTTTTTTTATCTCCCCGCTTTTCTTCGGAAAATTCTACATGAGATAAATCTTTCTTTGGCTCTAATAATAGAATAACAGTTGCATTTCATTAAATTGATTAAATTTACAGAGGTGCAATTAATTTAAAAGAAGTTCGTTGGCTCAGAAATAAGATTTAGAAAATCAATATATTAATAAAAACTTGAGATAATTCTAAGCTTCCACCATTAAGCTCAGTCAAAAATAACAGTGAAAGTTCCAGCTATAAAGAAAAGAGCTATTTTGTGTCTCACCAAAGTGGTATGGTCTGAAATAGGTTTTTATTCTTGTAAACAATTCCAGAACGTCCATTGTCCCCTTAAATGAACATTTAGATTTGAAACTGCACAAGGAACCAAAGAATGTCAATTATGAGATGAAACAAGCTGTAAATATACTTTTGTATCTTCCCACTTTTCTTTGGAAAATTATATATGAGAGAAATCAATCTTCGTTTCTCTAGTAGAATAATAGTTACATTTCATTAAATTGATTAAATTTACAGTGGCGTAATTAATTTAAAAGAAGCTCATTTTCTCAGAAATAAGATTTAGATCAATCAATATGTTAACAAAAACGTGAGATAATTCTAAGCTTCCACCTTTAAGCTCGGCCAAAAAATAACAGAGAAAGTCCCAGTTATAAAGAAAAGAGCTATTTTGTGTCTCACCAAAGTGATGTGGTCTGACATACGTCTTTATGTTTGTAAACAATTCCAGAACGTCGACAGACCCTGGACTTCTGTATAAAGTTTCCACTCAAAACAACGCATTCTGAAGAAAGTATTCAATATCCATTACGCCATCTTGACACGAATGATGGATGAAAGTCTGAATTGCAAGAGGGTTTCTCTGAGACAGAAAGTAGGCTTCTTCATTATTAATGTTTTCATCACTAAAGCACATTATCATTTACGGTAATGTGCGAGGGTCAAAATCGTAACCTGAAGTAAGCATTGCTTTTAAAGACGCTATATGGAGCAACAACGACTCCTCAGAAATCATTCTTCATAAATTTGTGATATGAGACCACTTTTATCTTCCCAACGACGGAATTTGGCTCGGTTAAGTTATACCTGAAGAATAATCTAGTTTATGTTCCTGATGATTGCTGCAATATTATTCGGAAATAGAGAAAAAATTCATATTAATCAAAATGGGCCAAAATGACATTATATCTATAGTAGCCTTGAACAATGTATTAAATTGCTCGGAAAGTAATTTCGTTGTTTTTGTTAGGCAAATGAAATACAAATAAATATTTTATTAAATTATATAGTTTCCATTCTGATCAACTAACTTTTACCATCTTTTTGGCAGTAGCATGATTCCATGTTCAAGAACATTTTATTCTTTGATTGCAAAAAACTGATCCAGGTAACTTTTTACTTCTTCATTTGAAATCAAGGTTTTACCATCTAAAAAAAATTGTAGAGTCCAAAATAAGCAATAATCAGCATGTGTAAGATCTGGAAAAAATGGCTCGGTAAGTCAGCATATCCCATGCGTAAAACTTTCGGCGAGTTACCAAACTTGGATAGGGTCTCGCATTATCTTGGAGGAATACTGCAATTTTTCTATTGATCAATTCTTACCATTTAGGTTTAAATGAATATTGTGATTTGTCCAGCTGATGGCAGTATGCTTCAGAACTTATCATTGTGTTGCCAAAAGAGGGGAAAAACTGAAGGAAAAAACCATATTTGTTAATTTCTCCTAGCTGAAGCCACTTGGGTTGTGAACATCTGTTCTATTTATTTAAAAGAGCTCTGTTTTTTTACTTCTGCTTGGGCGTTACTTCAGTTTAGCATTGTGTTAAATCCTTTCTTTGAAATAAATGAAGACTTGACAAGAAGATATGAATTAAAATAAAACAAAAATTTAAGGTATAAAATAGAGAAGTTCGGAATTAACATTAATTTTAGTGTGTTTAAGTTTTTTTCAAAATTTTTAAATAATAAGAATGGAAAGAAATATCGCACAAAAATGGTATCAATATAATTGAAATTGTAAAATTTAGAATTTAAAAATGATTAAAAAATATTTCTTGTGGGAATTCTTGTGATGTTTCTGATTAATTTCCCCTGAAACTACTCAGGAAAAGATGATAAATTTTGATAAACTTCTAATTAAGGGGTTATTTAGTTGAGCTTCGGATGTTTGAAAGCATTAATTCTCTTGTCTTAAGTAATAAATGTGTAAAATTTGATAGAATTCAATCCAGTTGCTTCGTAAGATATTTAGAGCTACATAATAGCCATAATGACTTTTATTTATATTAAGCTATATCGTCTGAGAAGTACTATAACTATTTAGCCAGAAAATAGTTGTTAAGTAGAACGTTTTCACCTTGATCGTCGAAGAATGGGTATCATCTTTTCTGATTTTGTAAGATATAATTTAAATTATATATATAATACTTATGGATATATATGGTAGATATTAAGCTGTATCGTCTAATAAGTACTATAACTGCTTAGTCAGGAAATAGTTGTAAAGTTGATTGTGGAAGAATGAGCATCATCTTTTCTAATTTTGTAGGATATAATTTGCAATAGATATAATACTTATGGATATATATGGTAAATAATAAGATTATTATATATCTTAAGCCCAATTATAGCATATTATGAAACTAGTTTGTTGGTGCCTTTCTGAGCATATTGGAAATTATTTGAAGTAATATTCACCATAAGATTACATATATATGAGTATGTATCTTTAAAAATTGAAAGAAATAGTACTACCATTCTTAAAATTTTAGAGATCTCCTGCATACGAATTTCAGTTACATACAAGAATATTTTGGCAAGCTGCCCATATGTAAATGTCAGACTAAAAGAAAAAGAATAAAATCAACCTATAATCATGACACCAAATCTTGAATTTTCATTTAAAATTTTACATAAATTTTTGTTGTAGCACATTTTTAAATTCTTATTTGTTTGAAATTATGTAGATATTTTCAAATTTAACAAAAGCGTAGGAAACATTTGAAGGTAGCGTATTGCTATGACTTCATTTTGATTACACTAAGAAATGTCTTAGAATTAGGATTTTTTTGAGGTAGTTCCTTTATAAACAAGTTCCGATATTATAAATGTTCTTTTATATTTTAAATATCAAAATAAACAAATATCAAAACAAAGTACAAAATGTCTTCTTAGTTTTGACGAAAACCAATTTAAGTTTGGAAGAAGTCCTCAGCATCAATGGACAACAAAACTCCCATGTAAAGGAAACGGATACTCAGAAGTTGAAGTATTATCTCCTAAAATGAATGAATAGCTGTTGAATTCTTTGAAAGTAGGCAAGTAATTGAAAGAGAGAGAGAGGGATAAAAGACATTCTTTTTTTTAGTTTGCCGTCGCTTTTTTAAGTCTCTAAAGGACCAGTTTACAAGAGAAAGAAATAGAAAATAGCCTTAATAGATGCTGTTTGAATGCTAGAAAGAAATCGAATTCTACAACACCAATTCTGTCACTCTAACAAACTATTACTCTTCACGAGGATTCTTTTCCTTTACGCAATTACACTAAGGACGAAATATGTCCTGTAGCTATACGAAAACGAAGGTACTTAGCAGCGCTGGTAAAATATATGAGATAGTGCTTTGAGAGTTTCCCTTCAGGAAGGGATTTTTCTCCTACACAGCAAAAGCCCATTAAAATTTCAGAACTATATTTTCATGTGGTGAGACTAGTGGAATGATTTTTTTTCTTCTTCTTTCGTTTTCAGATGTTATGTTGTACTTCACCTGCCATTAAAAAAACGTTATTTTTTTGTAGGAACACAATCATATTATAAATAAAGACTAGGGAAAGTTTCTTGTTATTATTTTATATAAAAAATGATGCCGTTTAATGAATTATTTGATAAAAAACATATTTTGAGAGTTCTTTAAATTTATACACTAATAACACGATTGTTAACTGATGGCAAGTAGCAAATTAACTTTTCTTAGTATGATAGTTTGGTTTATTTTCTTACGATCAAAGAATGATTGCTTTTTCAATTATTTCTTTTTGTCATTGAACATATTTATGTTCAATATCAATTTACTCGCAGCCTACCAAAAATTTAGAAACTTGAACTAAAATATTCGGTATCATTTTTAGTGAGTAATAATGGAGTAGAAAAAAAAGCCGCAACAAAATCTTAAAATAATATTAATATAATATTAATATATATAAGTCAATTAACGAAATTTAATTTGATGGTTGATCTCAATGGATACTGGAAAAATAAACATGCATGATCGAAACAAAGCCACATTATCAGCTAAAATATTCTGAAAAAAATATATTAATTTCAAAATATTATGCAATAAAAGAAATTATAGACAAATGTAGCGTGTAATCATAATTTAATTTGTTTTATGGAGAACTTATGAATATGCGTGGATTGCTAGTAATATATTCTTTATATAGTAGGAATTTTATTAGTTCTTGAGTTTTTTCCTGGACATTTTATTGTTAAGCATTATTTTTCTGCTCAAGTAAAAATATAGAGAATAGAAAGAAAGCAGTCAAGAGCAAAATCTCCAGTCTTAAGAAAATAATAAAAATCTGTTGGATTAGGAATGGAGACTTGAAGATTGCAAAGAATGGGCATACACAAACGGACCGCTTCTTCAGTCAAAGCTTGAGATGCTCCATCCGGAGATTAATATGATGAGAAAGGTCATAATCAGATCTATCCATCTAGAGACCTACATGGTGTATTTAAATAACTAGGTCTAAATATTAATATGATTACTGAAATTATTTTTAAAAAATGTCCATAAATGAGCCATGTATCAACTTATCTTTGAGTAGGTGAGTCCTGGCATCAACACGACGTTTCACCATCATTGTTGTATTTCTTCTTGTGTACAGTTCATCAGCCAACCACTGCTGAATGTAGCAGTATCGATAGTATTTGTTGTGGCCGATTCCTATTTTTAGCATTGTCCGTTTATAACACGGATCAATTAGCCGAATTGACAAAAATTTTCGAGGCAATAGTTTTTCACTGATCTTCCTCCTCATCTTCCCGTTCACCTATCTTCCTATTAAATGAAGAACAGGTCATCACTTAAAGAAAATCTCCTTGAAATTCTCAATATTCCTACTAATTCTCGTTTCATAATAACAGAAATACAATCTCCTTCGAACAGTTGGTAAAAAACCGTTGGTTTTTAACATCATGTTTTTCAAGGTTTTAAAATTATCTAGTAACATCATACTGTATTTAGGTTATCATTTTCAACTTTCGGATTCTTTCTTAATTCCGAGGTTAATATTTTCCCTTTAAATAATGGTAAAAAGAAACGATTCCTCCACAGATGCATTTATTGTCCATCATTCTTCAAAATCTTTGTAAATATGTGGAAAATTTCACAAGTCCTCTAGTAATTTGGAAAAAATGGACACTTTAAGAGTGTTGAGAATGGGGATATTTAATCAAACTGTTTCTTGGCTTAAAGCTTGAGATGCTCTTTTGGAAGATTAGTATAAAGGGAAAGGTCATATTCGATTACTTACATTTCGGAGTATTTAAATGAGTATGTCAATAAGAATATTAATACAATTACTGCGATCATTTACAAAAGGTCCGTACATGATCCATGTATCAACTTCTCATTGAGTAAATGCGTCCCGTTTAAAACACGAGGTATCATCATCAACCTTGAACTATCAACAGAACCAAGAACCAGCTCCTGATAGTACCTTTGATTAATGAGTTTAACTATAACTCGATATTAACAGCACATAAAAGATTCATGGCACATATTATCTTCTTCATGTCCTCTTCATAAAATCTTTTGAGAAAATATATACTGACATCATACTTTCAGTGGACCACATAAACATGGGAAGAATCCATTCATTCAAAAAATACTTTTTTTTAAATTCTGTCACTCACGATGATAACTGTTAAAATAAAATAGTTATAATAATTACGTATATGCTCCATATATTTTTTAATCGCTCCATTTTCTGCATTTAAAACGACAACAGTGCAAGCTGAAAGTTTTCTGAATAATGTTAAGGGGGGGAGGGATGTTTTCGCTCAGTTCAGTTACCCATAGCCCATTTCTATCTACCATAGCTGACAGAATTTAAGAAACTGATCCTTTAACCTCAACAGATCGAATATATGTTTTAAATTACTCTTACAGAAGAATGGTTTTAATAAGTTTTCAAAAGATAGTTTCCTTATGAGTACTTAACTTATAAGCTCTTCTAATAAATAAATAAAAGAAACCTCTTTTATGACAGATAAAGTAAAAAATAGCAGCCCCTCTGGAGCACTTATTGAAAAATAGTGTTGCAGAAGAAAGTTCCAATTACATGATAAATAATTCATTTCATTAGAGATCGACATTCTCCCTTTTTTTAAAATTCTAGAATAGCTATTTGTTGTTGACCTACAATCCATCAACCTCCTTTGTCTCAATAATTTTCAGCCTTAATTATTCCCAATGCATATCACGGATGTTAATATAATCTATAATGTTTTCATTAGGTTTTGATACGTATTTTTTTTCTTATAAGTATAATAATTAGCCCTTTCGAGAATGAAAATGAACATTTAGTAATGAAAAATTAATGTTCGGGCACGGTTGCTCTTCTGTGTTCTATCTATGAGCTGTGTGAATGTGCCTCTCTTTAAAAAGGGGTGGTGCAGGAGAATGTGGCTCATGAAGTAGCTAACTCGTACTCTTTGCCCTAGCTCGTAGTATTGGAAATCAAGAGACGTTCACTCGATTTAAAATTGCTGATGGCCATCAGCGTGCTTGTCCATGGCAATTACCATTAGTGACAACAACAACATAGTTTACTGTGAAAATTCACCTATGTAGACTTTATTTAGGGAATCGGTCAAAAATTGACTCACAAGAAAATAATTTGGGCGCACTAGCTTCACAGAAAACCAATAATGAGTTACAACTTTCATTAATGGTTGTATTTACTCATCATAATACTTACTCCCTTTTTATTAGAACTTTTGTGGGAAAATCCTTAAACTGGCATTACATCGTAGTTCTGTTTTTCAGCCATGCAAAGATGAGTTGTAATATGTCCTTTAAGATACATTTCTTCAACTCTTAGTTACATTTTCTCCCCGGAAATCTTAATTATGCGTTAATTTGTTAATTAATTAATTAACGAAGAGGGAAAGTAATTCCCCAAAGTTACCAGTCATTGGAAAGGTATTCTAAGGATAATAGCTTTAAGGAATGTTAGTTGACTACAGTTGAACATTGAATAGGGATGTTTCAGCAACGAAAATTAATACCTCAACAATTTTAAGTAAGCTAAATAGTGTCACGTGTTCATGTAAATGTAGATATTCCATTCTAATTCAATTCAGATCTGCTAAAAAACTTGCTCGTTAAATAACTTTTATAATGTCTATCTGTCTGTCATAGAAAAAAACAACACAAAAAACATTTTAAACTAGACAAATAAAAATTTCAGCATGGATTTTGTAGATTATTATACCAAATATGTAGATTTATTTCAGATTTTGAGCAAAGTTTATTTAAAAGAAGTTTGATTGTTCAACTATTTGAATAAAAAATAATACGATAACTACAAAAGGGAGAGAGCCAGATAGATAAAATTAGCAATATTGTAGATTATTATTTTGCAGATTATTATACCAAATTTGTAGATTCATATTGGATTCTGAGCAAAATTTATTTAGAAGAAGCTTTTCTGTTCAGCTAATTAAATAAACAATAACACAATAACTACTAAACGGAAAGAAATAGATAGATAAAATTTGGTTCTTTGATATTTTTAATTAGAATGCAGGTACCTAAATATAAAAACAAGTCCAAAACTTAAAATTTTATATTATGAATTAATTTACTCTATTAAGGTACTATTTTAATAACTTCATAAAAATGCAATAAAACCAAGTCAATTTCTCAAATAATCCCCATCTTATCTTCACTTTACAGACAATTAAGATTAGATAACTATAGGCAAGGTAGATTATATAATTACATCAGGAACCTGAGTAGCATATTAAAAGCACAGAAAAGAGAAAGTGGTGGGAATACGCCTTAATTTTTATACACCCGAGATATATCTCCCCCCCCCTAAAAAAACTTATCTGCCATTTCAATTAGAAGTGTTTTTCACGTGACATAGCAGATCAACATTAGACAGTAAAAGTTACAATAATTAGATAATGAGAAACGAAACGCATCAGCTTCTCAGAATTTAAAATATAATGTGATTATACATTTGAATTTTAAAAAGGAAAAAAATAGCCTTTAAAAATTGGGAAAATATAATTTCTCTCATGTGAGTATGTATGTAATCTATGCCATGTTATTTTAGCATTTAAGATACTTTTTTTTCAATAATGCCTCTCGAGATATATATATATATATATATATATATATATATATATATATATATATAGCTTTAAATGGTTGTAGATGTTGCTGATTTGTATTATTTTTTGCATCATCTATCAAGAGCCTCATTCAAAATGCTGATCTAGGAATTCTTTAGATATACTTTTTAAAATTGAGGAGCTTCCTTTTGACTTCAAAGTATGGATTTATGTCTCACCAATATTCACTTTCTGTTCTAATCATTTTGCGATTAGACATGGTGTTCAGAATTTATAAAAATCGGCCATAAAATAGATACAAAGTTAAAATGAATCTTTTATCAAGTAACATATCAAGATTTAAAATAAATTAATTTTGCAAGCTTTTATAAAAATTTTGCACCCACCACTAGCTTCGACTATTATTTTAATTATTAGGATGCGATATTTAGTTCGAAAGCTTTTATTAATCGTGTTCTTTTCCAGACACTTTCTATCTTATATCTTCAGTAATTGTATGTCTGCTTTTACCCGCGAATGTCAGTACGATAACTCTTACACGACACAATTTGATATGAGTTTTAAAACAGGAATTGTAGACTTTTAGCGAATTTTGGATTTAATCCATCAGCAGCTTGATTGTTTATTTTCATGAATGAGAACGCATTAACTCAAAAACACGTTTTTATAAATAAAGGAAATTTGGCATGTGGTGCAGTGAATAAAATATTATCCGCTGAATTTTTCGCTTTTCTTGTTAGTTCAACGAAGCGTAAGACGTGAAAGTTAATGAAATTCTTTAGAAATTTGTGGTTAAAAAACACATTCTTTTTTAAGCTTCACGAATCTTTCATCTTGGCTTCGTTTTTTTAAGCAGCTAAATCGATTCCGTCAACACCACGACTGCTTTCTGATGGCAAATAATCTTTATCTTTTCTTCAAAATTTTCTGCTATTATAAAATTGTCGCGTTAGGATATTAGTGTTTAGATATTCATTTTTATGAGGTTATTAAAATTTGTCCCTGTTGGCTGTGCCAGATTTATTACGTTTTACGAACATCTAATCAAAGAAAGTAACATAATAACACTTTGAATTACGAAAATTGAGAAGATGTATTCTTTCATAATTTAATAGTTAAAATATGTAATTATAAAGCAGAAAATGTTTCTACCTGATTTTTCACATACAGAACCTTAATGCCTTTTTTATTATTATTTGAAGGCTACTAGAATGCTATAATCGTCTGTTATGAGCTGCATATTAAATTAAAGTTGCTTCTATTATTATATTTTGGCTTTGTATAGATTAATGATTTTGTATTTCTTCTTAGAAGACACACTTGTAAATTTATACTTGCTAGATGGAAATATTCAATGACTTTGCAAAGCATTAAGCATTCTTTGCATATTTCCATCATAACAATTAGTGAACAAAAAACTGTAAGCAAAACACGTATACTGTAAATTGGTTGTTACTGGCAACTTTTTTCACAACTACTGCATACTAAGGAAAGTAGCTGTCAAAAAAATCAAATGTCGTAATTATTATAGGGAGTTTGAACTGTCATTCCGCTGTTGTGTTTGGAAGAAACGTGCGATTTCTTGAATATTTTTTATAACTAATCTGACATTTCTTTTGCTAATAAATACGATAATGAGTGGAGAAATTTAGAAGATAGGGACATTAAAGATTTTGCACTGAGCTTAACATGTAAATTTGTGTGATGATGGACATTTCCTTCATACTATCTTTTTAACTATTTAATTTTATATATTTATTTTAGAATTTTTCTAGTATTTTTCCTTTAACCTAGAGTGTAAATTACATCACCTTGATTTATTTTACAAAAAAAAAATCATACAAAGAAGGATTAAGTTTAAGTACAATTTATAAATCTCAAAGTTAAAAAAAGGCATATCAATCATTCGATCATTCTTGAATCACTCAGCATTTGATGTCAAATCTAGTAGCCTTTTGATTCAAAAATCTGGGCAAATTAACAAGACTGCATTGTTTCAAAAGAGAATTTTAGCTGAAGTAATGCAAATAACTAACTGATTAACTGCAGAATCAGTCACTCCTAAATGTATCTGACAGTATCAGGATAGTGTAGTGAATCGAATAACGGAAGTTGCATAAAGATTTCCAGACACTTAAAAGAAAGAAACTGATTTATACATCTTTCAAACTTTGAATAAATTTTTCAAAAATTAGTCTTGGTGGATTTTCAAAATCGTATATTATATTTGAAAACCAGTATTATTTCCATCGTGAATTCCTCAATGTAATATTTTTTTAAAAATTTATTAGAAAATCAGAACCAAAAATATACTATAATTAGTTTTAAATTCCTCTTTAAGTATTTACATTCTCCTGCGTCCTTGAACCTAAGCTCAAATGTATTAAATAGGTTGTTGTTTTATGATGTTATTTTATTTGAGGTCAAATTTCTTGAAGAGGAGCAACTATTGAATACAGATAATTCTGGAAGATTTCTGTTATTAGCAGAATGCATGTATATTAAAATGCAAATAATTAGTGAAAATATATTGAATGATAAGAGAAAATAATTTTAGTAAAATTTCTTACGATTTTATGTTCGTTCATAGATTACCAAGAAATTTGATTATTTATATGCATTAATAAAAACAGAAACTTATACAATAATGATTCAAGAATATTTTTGGATCCTTATTCTTTTTTAAACACATTATAAGCATATATATTAAACAGTTGGAAAAAAATAATGGCATCTGCAAGAATAAAACGTGTGCGCAATTTTAAATGAAACTTAGAAAAATCTATTAAAATAAAATCCATTATTTGCCAGTCATACTCTTTTCATTGTTAAAAATTTATTTCTCTGAGACAGATTTCTTCTCTTTCTTTAAAGCGAAAAAAAATTACAATTAAATCTAGTTTTTCTAAATTCATACAAAACATTCAAATCTTTGGTCGTGTCAACTAAAACGATCGCTTAACCTTAACTGTGTTCTTTGTCAAGCAATGCAAATACTCGATTTAATCAAATTCGAATCATTTTGCTACATTTTAATAAACAGAGTTTGACACCAATATTCTTTTTTTTGCACTTGTTTAGTAAATGTAAGCAACTTCTAGCAGTTGTAAAAAGTTCTTTTTAAAATATAATTTGAAACTATAGATATATGAGTTAAATCTGGCGGAAATTATTCCATCTACAACACTGCCGCTAATGATCACTAGGGAAAAGCATACATCATTATCAAAATAGCGTCATCCATGCAGGAGAAAGAGCGCTGCGTTTTGAAATATGCCAAAACATTTTCGTTAATCGTCGTTTAAAGAGCCTGAGTTTTGGTAATGAACCATCGCATCGTCGCAACATTGAACGACGGGTAAAGAAATTTCAGGACACACGCTGCTTATGTAAGAAAACGAACACCCACCAAAACCGAAGTGGTTGAAAAAATTCGTAAAAGGGTTTTATTGAAAAATAAGCGCGTCGTGCCAGAGCAGAATTGTATGTGCCTCAAACAACGGTAAGGTGTGTGTTAGGGAGACGTCCTCAATTCAATCTAGACGCATTTCAGATGGTACAAACTTTAAAATATTCTAGAAAATAATGCTTAAATTTCTGTGCACATTTTCAACATAAGTTGGAGGTGGATGATTTCGCAAACAAAGTTGTATTGACGAATAAAGCCACCTTTCACTTGTGTGACAAAATTAACTGCCATAATTTACGATTTAGAGGCCCGGAAAATCCACATGGAATATTGGAATGTCAACATGATTATTAAAATGTAAACGGTTTGTGCTTCATAACCAACAGTTGCGTTTAACAGGTTTATTTACCAGGGCATGCTCTCAGAGTGCTTGTTTCCTCACGGTTTCTAGCTATATTCTGGTGCAAAACGAATGAACGAACGAACTTACGAACACACACACACACACACACACACACACACACACACACACACACACACTTGAGAAGGGTTCTATGTTAAAGTCATGACGAAAGCAGTACAGCGAACGACTATAAAGGCTGAATGAAGAGAATGAGCGAAAGTATTTCTAGTTTGCATAATTTTTTAAAGATAAAGCATCATTTTGGTTCCGCGCGAAAAATAAGAGCATGCGGAAATCAGAATTACAATGAAGACGATTGTCAAATGATTAGCAAATAATTTTTAGAACGTTGATTAATTAAAATTCGTTACAATCCTCCTCCCTAACTCAAAAAATCTCAAATGATAGACAGATTCTTGTAATCATAAGATTCTACGTACGTAGAATGAGTTAGTAAATATATTTTTAAAAAATTAAAATTTAACTGTTTAACTGTAACTGCTTATAGACAGTTATCTATTCTACAAAAATAAAACAAAACAATTACAATTGTACAAAAATTTCTAATGCTGTAAAATAAGTAACATGAAGAAATAATTTAGCAGTAAAAATAGATTTCTATAATATATATTTCTTTTTAAAAAAATACAAATAAACGTATGGCAAAATGAAATACAATATGCTATTATTTTGAATACACGTTTGAAAGGAAAATGTAATCACTAGAGACTGAAATTGCTTGCATTTTTTTCTAATAATTCTTAGCTTTTAAAAAAAATTCTTGAGAAAATGTTTATAGTTCATGATTTGAAAAAAAAAATATTTTTCACATTGTTACTTGTTAAAAATGCTATCTGCATTTGCAATAACAAAAGAAATGCAAATAAAATATTGATGATAAAATATAAATAACTCTTTATTAATTGTGTTTTTGTCTGTGGGCAACGTCAAAAATTACATCAGAGAAGAATAAACTCTCTATGGGAAACTAGTTTTGAACGGCTTGATTCTTAAAAAAGGAGAAAATAAATGAACAAATATTTTATGACAATTTTTATTTATGTTTTCTCATTTTATATTTTTATTTTGGTTTCTTTGTTTATTTATCACTCAATTTGAGTTTTTTTAGAAAAAGAAAATATCTTTATTTAGAAACATGTGCTATTTGTGCGAGTTCTTTGGTAAAAGGATTAGGTTTATTAATTTCAGAAATTACTTCAGAATCTTGTTTTATAGTTCATAACTCTTAAAATATTCTGTCAGGCCTTTATTTTTAAGTATGTGGAGATGTTTAAAAACTTCCAAATGCTTGTTTTCATATCTCATCAAAGTTTTCGGACAGAAGCTTGAAATTTTGAGTCCTTACAGGTGATGGTAAGAAAATCATTTTATTCTCAGACGCCTTTATACAATGGACGCCGAATAAAAATTTAATATTTCAAATTTTTTCATCAGTCCTCTTTGCAGAAGTGAAGTATTTCCATATTTGCTTACATAGGATAAAATTTTACTGTTGTAAGTTTATGTCTAATTGAAAAAACCAAGGAAATAAAATTTTCTTCTACGTGTTGGGGAATGCTGTATACATACTAAATACAAATTTGGTTTTTATAGTAATACTGATATAAGACTTCAGATAATAATAATAATAATAATACTGAGATAAGACAGAGATAAGACTTTGATAAAACAACATATCAATAACACTGGCTTAATGATCAGTACAAATGTAAGGATTCTGAAATCGTTCGCCAATATTTTAGAATCCTCACTATTCAGTCGTAATAAAAAGTATTCACCATTAAAAAGTTTTTTCGTAGTCAGAATCATTAATTAACATTGAAGTTGTTTATGAGGAAACAAAACGAATGTCATGGAACATTACGTGATAGGAGACGACAGACAGACAGTACCGTTATCTTCAAAGGACTAATAATTTTTACATTTTTCTTCTCTGAATCGAGTTTTTAAAAAACTATTGTTGAACCAAAAAATCTGATCAAAAAATGAAATGGCTGACGAAAATCCTCTGAGGGAAAAAAGGGGAACCTGATGATTGTTACGTTTTGTTTCCGATAACAGAAAATCTACAACTAAGCAGATATCAATTTAAAACATTTAGAATCATCACAAAGTATATTCATGATACCTGCAAAACATATCTTAAAACAAATTGTTTTTAATAGTCTAGCAACAGGAAATTCTTTTTTTTTTCAATTTTTTTTTTTTGCATAATATATTAGTCAGACTATATTTATAGAATATTACATATATTCTTTGAAAATTAGTGATGTGAATCTCGAAAAGTTTTTCCTTCAGAATTTTAATTGATAAACTTTAAGAAAAATTTAACTCAATACTTTTCATCATGGTCAGAAAATAAGTATGCAGTTGTTTTATTTCTTCGTATCTAGCTAGTATTATCATAATTGCTTTTTTCTAAATTTTTTCCTTTATTAAATTTTTTGAAACAATCACATTTATCTCTTAGCTTTAGATGCGACTAAATACGAAAAGTTTGTTTAGTTCTTAGCACTAATGTGCCATCCTAACATGTAATTTCAAAAAAAAAAAAAATACTATTGCTCTGCTAATTTGAAATATTGTTCACTTATTGTTGTGAGTTGGATTTTTTATTGATGTTTATATACCCATCAGGTATTAAGTAAACAATGAAAAAGTGTAATCGATCCCCAAACAACTTTAATGCAGAATAATTTTGCTTTCTCGTTCAATACTTTGGCTTGTTACTATTACGCATACATATTACTGAATGGTTTGAATTTTCATCATTTACTTCTTTATTTTAAAACTCAAATTTCAGGTAACGTCACAAACATAATGGTGACAATTTGTGTATAATTGATATGTGTCCAATGCACTATGGCAATATAAATTTTGAATGCAATTCTCATCTTCTTAGAAAACAAGTAATATGAAAATAATTTTTTAATCAATTCCTACTTGGGTCATTGGGAGAAAATCATTTTAGTTATTTTTTATTAAATAATTACAATTGTTGTTGTTGTTTTCGTGTTCCACTTTCAATGGAAGGAGGATTGCAGTAGCTTCTGAGGGTATAGAACCCTGAGCACCGTAAAGCAGTAGTCTAACTTCTAGTTCACACACGTCACTAATCCGATTTGTGGACCAGATTTCATTCATTCATAGATCATAATTTAAATCTGAAACAGAGAACGACTATATCTGACACAGTACCCCCGGTGGTATTACTCTCCATATGAAGAACTTTGTGAACACAATACATTTAATGTACACCACACACGGGGAATCTTCGGCTTTCAGGTTTTAATCACAGCCTAAAGGATGTTAATCCAACGCCATACCAACCAGACTATCCCACCCAAAAATTACAGTTACTATAAATAATTGAGAGAAAAATTATACTAGTACTGAATTTTCAATGCCAGTCGAAGATTTAAAGCCAATTGTGCCAATGCAAAATGCACGAATTTTGTACACCAGTTGGGGTAACGCAATGCAGATGAGAAATTTTGTATTTTCTTTATTTTGTATTATTTTAATCCGAAAGTATTTCAAAATGAATCGGAAAAATAAATTAATTAGCAATGTTTAGTTTTAAATGCATCAAATATTATGAAAATAAACAGAATTGTTTAAAATAATCGGCCGAAAACATGTTAAGCCTAACCTCATTAGTGTGGGGAAAGGACAAACTGAATTCATTGCTTATTTGGAAACAGAAAAATGAAAATTTTTGGCGAAAAAGTTAGTTTTTAATAATAAATAAAGTTTGATCGGATGAATAAAGACTATTTTATTAACGATTGAAAATTTAAACTCTTATATATAGATAGTGTGAGCTAATAGTAGGAATTGAATAAAGAACGCGAAATAATTACAACGCATCATAATGTCTATCAGAATTTCCATTATAAAAGTTCTTTGAATAGGATAAGATACCTACATGGTATTAAACTGAAACTAGTCAGAACTAGTGTTTTCGACTAACAAGTGAATTACAGTAATGGTTATTTTTAGCAATGTACTGTCTTGTTCTATGTCCTCTTTATTTTTATTTAATCCTAAAGCAGATCACCGAGTTTCTTCTCTCTCTGCTGTTCTTGGTAGAAAGTTGCTCTTTGCTCCTGGAAACGAGGCTAGAGAGATTAAGAAAAGAAAGAAGCAGAAAGGGTAAAAAAATATAGTCACAGTATTACTGTTTGACAGACTAGGTAGGAAGTCCGCATGAAAAAAAATACATTTAAAGTTTTAGTTCAGTATTTGATAATAAGTCTCTGAAAGTTTATTCATTAATTTAATAGAATTTTATCAGTCGCTGAAGAAAGAATTTCCAAAAGTTCCTGAACACTTTCTAAAGCATTAGTTAGTTAAGCCTTCTTTGCATGATGATGGAAATTTCCATCATAATATTTAGTCAACAAAAAAAGGTACTCAAAACCCTTGTACTGTAAATTTGTTGTTGCTGGCAACTTTTTAAGCGACTATTGCGTACAAAAAAGCGCAGTTGTCAAAAAATAGCAAACGTCACTGTCAATTAATTACCAGGCCTACAACTTGTCATTCCGCTGTTTGTTGTGATTGGAAGAAATGAGCGAGATTTTAAATTGTTTTATGGAAATTAATTTATTATTAATAATTATTAATTAATTTAATTATCATACATAATAAAGAAGATTTAGTAAAGAATATTTTTTTTATTTATTTAGTACTGAGCTAAATATGTGACAATGCATGATGATGTAAATTTCCATCATATTGTTTTTTACATGATACATTTTTTTATTTTCATCAAGATTTTTAAAAATGTTTTTCCTTTAATCTAGAGCCTTAATTACATCACCCTGATTTTTTTTAAAAGAAAAAATCATGCATAGAGGGGTTCAAACAACTTTTATTCATTGTAAAATGTAGAAAATGAATGTTATGTGATTTCTATTCTGATTTCATGAAAATATTGATTCTATTTAAAATTATATGCTGCTTCAATATTTTATCAAAATCTATTGGAAACATGAAACAACACTGGGCAGTTAATAAATCATTGTGTTAAAAATTATGATTATTTTGTAATGTATATATTTTATATCTCTGCCTGCATTTAAATTTTCTTTCGATACCTTTATCTGATATAAGCTCTAGTAATCAGTGTTTATTACCTAGATATTTTTTCTATAAAAGATCTATTTATGGCACCAAAATAGTTTGGTGTCATGGAAAATGTCAAAGCATGTACAATTACAAATATGTAGACAATCCCTAATGAACAATTTAAGCATAGCAATATTTAGCACATTTATTAGATTTAAAACGAGATTTCATACACAATGATTGACACCAGTATAATGCTTTGTGGCTTCTTTTCTTTTCCATGACTTTACCTTGCCTTTTTAATACTTTTTAGTCCTCAATGTTTGAACAAACTTCCTGGCATTATTCGATTTTCTTACACAGATTCAAAAGAAAAATCTTAAATTTCATATCAGATTCATACGAGGTTTTAATTTGATGCTTTAGTAATTCGCTAATTTGTAAATTTGCAAGTTTTATTTCACAGTCTTGGTTTAAAATGAGATTTCATACACAATGATTGCCACCAGAATAATGCTTTGTGGGTTCTTTTTTTTCCATGACTTTACCTTGCCTTTACTTTCCATGACTTTACCAATGGTCGGGCAAATTTCTTGGCATTATTCAATTTTCTTACATATAATCAAAAGAAGAAATCTTTAAGTTCTTTGTTACATTTATACGAGATTTTAATTTGATATGATAAAGAGTTTAACCAGATGTACGTAAAGTAGCCTAATATAATCAAATTCGGTAGTTTGTAAATCAACCAGTTTTAGTGATAAAAGACTGGAACTTTCTTTTATATTTAAAATGTCAGTCTGTCAATTTCATGTATTAAATATAGCTAATCGGAAAGAAAATCGCATATAAATTAGCATTTCGTATTTTTTTTTTCAGTGGAATATTTATAGATTCAACCGATATAATATTTTTTATATTTCACTTGAGCCATTTTTTAATGAAAAATACATACCTAAAAATTGGCGGTCGATTAACTGTTAGAGTGAACCTTCTACATATCGATAGGAAATTTTCAATAAATTCTCTGTAAGCTTCCAAAACAATTGCGTTTCTTATACAATGCGTGAGAAAGTTACTTTAATTGGGCTGGACATGTGTCATAACTTCAATTATGTGACATAATTCAGGGTGGAGTAGGAAAATTATGTTACAATATTGCAAACGTGGTTTTTGGAAACATTCTTATGAGAAAGAGAAAGGAATTCAGTTCGTGGAAACAAATATTTATATTTTTATATCATCAATTTAATATTTCAACAAAAAGATAACCGTCCCTATTCAATTTTAAAGTAAGTAGACAGATATTTTATTATATTCTTAGAAGAGAAATATGTTTGAATACAGTTTACTTAAATAAATTTTTAATAATTTAAATAATATAGCAACAGAAATAATAATTTTTGTGAAATTCCAGGATTAGACTAGAATTGGGCTTACGGATATTTATCTTACTAACGAACTATAACTTTTGATGCTTATGGCTTTTTTTAAATATAAGGATTGTGTTTACTGTACTATTCACCCCATAGAGGCACTCCAAATAATGCGATAAGAAATTTCATTATGGTGGCTAGTTACCGCTTCCTTATGGGTCAAAAAGCTGGCACAGATCAAATTACCTTCACTCCAATAACGGTGCTTACTTCCTACTGGAAGGATTCTTCTATGACCTGTAGTGCCATTAAGACCCAAATACATTTTGTGCTTTCGTGGTGATTCAATTTCCACAAATACTGTTGGAGGATGGACATAGTTCGTAGTTACTATATGGTTCCTTATAGTAAGAAAAACTACAAATTGTGTTTAGATTCTCGTTTTGTGATTATTATTCAGAAAAGACTGTTATTCATTGATGATGATGATGTGTACACTTTACCGTAAAAGAAGGAGTGCAGTTGCATCTGAGGGTATAGACCCCTGAACATCCGAGAGCAGAAGTCTGATTTCTAGCTCATATGAAGAGGACACCCGCTTATCACATTCACTTGTGTAGACCCTATTTACAGGGAGGGGCACATTCACACACCTCACAGATAGAACACAGAAGAACAACCATGCCCTGACTGGGGCTCGGAACCAGAATGTCCAGATTACGGGGAAATCGCGCTACCTCTGTTTCAGGACGCCGACCTATTATTCATTAAGAGAGAATTTTCTCGAAAGCCTGATACGAACTTATAAATAATACTAATTGTTAATCATTCGTATTCCATGGATGCAATATATTACAAGTAACCTTGGATATTTGAAGCCAATAGGGACAGCTGAAAAGGGAAAGGCCCCGATAAAGGGTACCAAACGTTGAAAAATAAAAAACAAGTTTGAACTTTTAAATCATTTGTGAGGAAACAAAAAAAAAGGAGAACTAAAATCATGCACCTGTGATGATAGAAATTTTGAAAATAATGTTTTTGAGAATCAAAAAATATTCTTACTTTAATTAAATTATTCTAGTTATTTCAATTGAGTTGAAAGAAATAATGCAATTTGAGAAACTAGTTTTTTTTAATGGATCGATAATGCAATTTAAATAAACCGTTTTTTTCTAACTTTAAAATGTATGTCTTTCAAATAGAAAATATGCAATATTTTACAAGAAAATATACAACACGTTTTTCTCATTGGAACTTCTCGCTCTCTCCCTCTGCATCAAAATTAGTTTACTTATTCCAAATAAGCCAATCATTCTCTATCTATAATTACAGCTAACAGATTTAATTTCGTAAAGCAAAGAAAGATCGAGATTTCTTGAAGATATGGCATCGGAACCGGTTCGAAACCAGATTATACCAAAGAACCATCGCGTAAGTCGGTCTGGTGAAGTTTAATTTCGTTGGTGCTAAAAGTCCTCTTGCTAGCGTGATGTGGAAGTTTGCAGAAAGGGTGCTCACTCAGAGGGAACCGCTGTCTGATATCTCAACCTCGTCATCTGATCGTGGTTTAAAATCACGATCAGATGACCCCAAAATAGTCCTAGGGTTGCTTTAAAACGGGATGTTAATATAAAAAATATAAACTAAAATCATAAACCAATAGCTTTCTATTAAATGATCAAAATATGCTTATTATGCTTTGTCGAATTATTTATTATAGAAATTATTCTTATCTGTTAAGTTATGTTCAAGAATCAGACATTTAAGAAATATATATTAGGAATATTTGCATTTATTTAAGATCTAATAGATAATAGATATTTTAAAAAAATATATATTAGGAATATTTGCATTTATTTAAGATCTAACAGGTAATAGATATTTTTAAAAAAGAAGTATGTTCTTTCTTCAATGGTGACGCATTTGAATTTTTCAGTTAAAATCCTTTTACCCTTTTATTTTGTTTGTTTTTAAATATTTTATACTGCTATCACGTATTCGCATCTTGAAATCAGAAAGAAATTAAATGGTATTGACTAATTATAAATAAAAAGAATTTATATATATGAAACTTTCAATTTCTTAATTGAAACTTTCTTCATAGGCTCTGTGTTTAATTATTAAACAAAATACAGACGATTATGAGCTTTAGACGAATTTATATTTTTATTTCATAATTAAATACAAATGTAATTAAAACTACTCCCTGTAATATATAAAATAAATTACATATTCTGAAATTAATTAAATATGGTGGCCCTAACTTAATTAATTAAATAGCGTTGTACGATTTGAAACTGATTTTTTTTCTTTTACATTTGTTTACTGATACAGCTTTCTGAATTATGGAGACCAGTGTTTAGCTTAGATCCTTAACACGCTCCAATGTACTAGATATCTAATTTCACAAATTATACGGTCTAGTGAATTTTGAATATTTTCTTGTTAAGAATTAAATTGCCAAATGCTAAAGGATTTTCTAGAACAAATATGAATGCTTCCAGGTATAATATTTAATTTAAAATCGTTCCATTGAAAATTTTTCTAATAGCCTTTTATCCAGTAGATAAATATTACCTTGCAATTTGTTTCAGAAAATTAAAGTCTCGTTTCATTAATGCAACTTAAATATGCTGGTGATAGCTTTGTGAGCTTTAGAATAATCTTTGGTCTGATTCTCTATTTATTTTACGAATTCTGGAATTAGTAATTACCTGGATATGAAAGAAGTTTGTGGAGATTTGAATGATTTCCTCACCACAATTTCCGCTTGTTTGAAGTTATTAATTTTTACTCTATTGAAATTTTCTTGGAATCGCATGAGAAGATGTTTGTTTTCCGCGATATATATCATTTGGTATGTATAAATGGATTATTTTGATACAGAGCAAGAGCTCACATTTGAAGTCCGTAAAAAGATTACTAGACATTTTTAAATGATGAACTACAATAATTTTTTAATGAAAATACTAATTTAACCTATATATAAGAGAATATAACTATGTCTGAGTTTCATGTTAAAAAGTTTTCAAATTATTGCAAAATATAATTTATCTAAGAAATTAATTATCTAGTTCGCAAATTAATTAATTTTTATTTCTGTTTTTGTCCAATTATATAGACCTAATTAGAAGTTCTTAATTACGAAAACATAATTAGTTGTTGCGTAATAATAAGGAATTAGAATTACTTAAAGCAAAATGCAAGGATTTAAAAATATCGCAAGTACTAAAAGTATTAATTTGGATCTGCTTCAGATATAAATTAGAAGTTATTTTTTGAATATATCTAAATGTAAAAATGAGTGAAAAAAATGCATGGATTTATTAGAGGATACGTTTGAAGGACTGACTCGTAAGTGAACAAAAAATTCTTCAAAGAATAAGAATTTTTTTTCAATATATAATTTAACGGTTATTTATCATGAGCCGATTCTTGCTTCCGAATGGAACTAAGAGTTCTGCAAGCAATGAGAAAATTTTTTCAGAATAATTTGTCAGTAAATGAATATGTTGCATCTAGATGTGAGTGAAAGTTTTCAAAATGAGTATTCAAAAAGAGCATTGTTGCGTTCGATAAGCAAACGATATTTTGAGATACTCGCACAGAGTCAGGCATTTTGTAAATTGTTTTTAATCTGTAGTAATATTTTAAATAATCTATATTAATAAAAATGGATTTCGAAATGCGTTGCTAAGCGCAAAACTAGAGAACGGCTAGGCCGATTCGGCTAATTTTTTAAAAAATATTTTCGTTAAGACACGAGGATGGTTCTTAAGGAGAGAAAAAATGGAAAAATTGCTAGGAAAACAGTTAAAACGACACTTTTCTTACTTTCCCGCCAAAAATCTACATTTCCTTCCCCCACACCAACTGAGTTAGATAGCAGGAAGTAATAAATTATGATTTGTTTAGAAAGAAATACGCGGAGTCTGTTGGTTTTCATTCATAGATAACGGGATGTTTAAAAAAGAAAGAAAATTGTTGCTTTTATTTTTAGTCGGTATGAATATTTCATCTATGCCTGCTCAAAATAAAGTTTGAGCAGGGAAGAAAAAAATAATAAGAAAAGGAAAAAAGGGTATATAGAAAGAAAAGTAGTGAAGAAAAAAAGGATAGAAAAAAAAGAAGTGTGTTTGTGTGTCACCATTATTTCGTCTGTGCGAGGCATTTTCCAAGCTGTTTTTAGGCTTTCGCATCTCTTGAAAACCAATTGTGTCTTTATTTGTTTAGTGTCTTTACATTTATGAAAATTTGAATCATTATTCTATAAAAACAGAATTTTAGACCTTTCCCTCCACTATTTAAGTAAAATATCAATTCTGGGACAATCATTGCTCGGATAGATAGAGAAAGATGAGTAGTACAGTGAACAGATCATCTGAAGAAAATAATACTATAAATGAATTATATGACTATCAAAATTTGTTTGGTTTAAAAATATTTTGGTAAAAAACCTGTTATGAGACACAACTACATAAAATATTATATGATAATTTTAGCGAGCATTAATACTGGCGAACCGACTGGTCGCCAAAGGCGGCTAGTAATAAACAAATTAATCAATTTAGATAAATAACATAGTATTTAAATAGTTCTTTAATCAAGAGTAGATAAATAAAAATGATAATATAAGAGAAAATAAGTAATTCCAAAAATAATAATCTGTTTATTTCGAAAAAGAATAAATTAAAATGCATTTAGCTTTCCCAATGCTCATTTTTCTTAGTCCTAAGCCGTCGTCAACAACTTCTGATCTACGGAATAAATTCTCAGAAATTTCTATTTTTCAATGAGCTTTTATCTAATCGGAACACATTAAAATCATTATTTTCAATTAGAAAAATTATCCTTAGTCTCTTCATATAAATGTGTAGCCAATAACGAAACTTGGAAAATAATTTTTAGAAATAATTACTTTAGCAAAGTTTACCGACAGATTTAGCAAATTGAATTCTCTCTCTGCTCGTTTTCCAATTTTGCCTCCTTTCGTAGAAAGCATTTATAAACAACAAATAAATGAAATCTATATTTGTTATTCAATGAAGTCCTTAATCAACTTTAGAAGAAGTCGTAAAATTAAATCTATCAAATGATGGAAATCGCTTAGCTTTTCAATAAAATTGTGATTTGGCTAATAAACTCAGGAGACACACTTATTAGTATTTATATTAAATAAATTAGCCATCATTATTGAATTAATTGATTCATCAAGATCAAACTTGAGCAGACATTTAGTGCTTCACGAAAAGAAATTAAAAGCAATAAACTGTCGAAAACAAATCTAAAGGGATTTATCCATTAAGACATTTAATAATCGTCCTCGTAGACTGAAAACTAATTAATTTTATTAGAAGATCGTGCTGTTTGTTATTGACAATAATTTAAAGCACTAAACAAAAAAGAGGCTTAAGTGAAAACATTTTCGACTGATTGTTAACACTTAAATGCATAGCGATGTAGATATGCATATTATGTTTAAAACTTAATATCGCAAATAATGTGCTTTAACATTAATTTTACCAAAACTATTTTATGTTTTCTAAGCGCAAATATAATCTTTACAGTTTATTTCCTTATCTATGCCCATTTTCATAGCTGCCGTATTAAGTACAATTTCATTTCAGTGGATAGTACGAATTACAATTATTTATATAAAACGCATTAAAAACTGACAGGAAAAAACTGTTATCTGTTAGAAATAAAGTTAAAATAACCAATAATATTTACATTTTTGCCTATAATGATAAATTTATATATCAGAAATGTAACTTTTCTGTAATGTAAAAATACATAGATAAGCAAAATCAATTCGACATAAATTAACTGAATCGAGAGGGTCATCTCATCTTTAACCGTGTATGAAGGTACAAGAAGTCGATGTTGGTCACTGCCCCTTATTTTCAAACAGTTGGAGGCAGAAAATACCAATATGTAAATGTAAAAAACAGCGATCATGCAGCAAATACAATGTTCCTTCATATTTAAATGTTAAAAATAATTGTTTCATGAATTTTTATTTTTGTAATGTAATGAGAGGTATTATTTATACTTGAAATATTACATTATAGTACGCAGTAGATTTGTAGAACTTTGAAGTTTGATTTTAAATGTAGAACATAGATTTGTAGAGTCATTGTTTCTGATAATGTATAAATACATCATTTTATTTTTTGAAGATTAACAAAAAAATAATCTTATAGGTGTTTTTGAATTTTGTGTTTTCCCTATAGCGTACAGCAATTTCCTGGTTGATTTCAAATTTTGTTTATTAAAAAATAAAAATCCGTACATTTAAGTGTCAATGCTAAACTAATAGCGCTGAAATATAGCGAAAGTTGAAAACATTTTAAAAAGAACAAAATCAAAAAGGTTCTTCAAATAGAAAAAATTAAGCCCACTTAATTTTAAGATATATTTTTGCAAGAGAAAATGTTAATTAAATTTCAAATGATTCTAACTTGTTCAGGATTAAAAATCTAGAAAACGAACAATTTTGACATCTGAACTGTAGGTGTTCCAAGGTTAAAACCGGCAGTAAAAATACAATTTTGACTAATATCTGAAACATTGTCAAAACCTCTTGTATTAACTGAAAGACAAGAAAAAAAATTAATAACACTTTGAAAATATTTTCTTTATATTATAAAGATAATATAAATCACGACAACTGTCAATTTAAAAATAGGAAATATTAATAAGCATGCCATAGAAGACCTACCACTATCAGTCATAACAAATATTTGTAAATTACAAAAATTCGTTACAAGTGGGGTAATAAAACATTTTTGTGAATCTGATAAAAAATTCATATGAAATTCTTGAAACTTTAAATAATTGTAAATTATTTCAGAGTCAAAATTTTGAAGATAAAAAAAAACGGCAATCAAAACCCATTTACTTCTTATTTATAAGTTTTAGATAAAAATTCTAAATAACTCGATTTACAAAGTGTCTACTCGAAACATTGGCCAATAATTAATTCCAAAGCCATTATATATATAGATAAATGCTTAGAACGGAAGATAAATTTTAAGTTAAATAAAAAATAATCTTTGTTTAATATACAATTTAATATATTAATATATTTATATAATATTTAAATAATGAGTTAATATATTTATTATTTCCAGCAATAATCATATTAATAAAAACAATGAAATATTTTTTACATAATCCCACAATCTTGATATCTGTATGTAAAAAAATCTTTCTAGCACCAAAATTTTAGCGTTACAGTTTTTTTTTTCAACTATAGGTTACGAATATAAACTACTTAATGTTATCGTTATTATTTAATATTTGCAGAAAAAGGACCGGGAATTGTCATATATAGATATATTTCGGGAAACATTTATCAACTTTTGAAGATGAGATTTTTCGGTAAATAACAAATATTTTAATTATACGAACTTCTGTGGCTTTGAAGGATAATTTGAAATAATGCCTCAAGTTGGATAACATCTTTCTGTTTGACGCATGATCTTAAAATGAAAGAAAGAAACCTGAAGGAACATTAAAGAAGTAATATAAAAAAGATTTATTTTAAAATCAATTCTGACTTGGGTTTACAAAGAAATTTTTTATTTTTGTTACTTTTTATTAAATAATTACAATTAATGTAAATATGTAATAATTAATATAAATATGACAGAAACACAATATTAAGCTGCAAAATAGAAAGCAAATTTCATGCCTCATGAACTAGCAGCCCAAGGGATGCGAATCCTATGCCATACCAACCAGACTATCCCGGCCCAACTATTACGATCACTATGAATAATTGATCAGAAAAATTATACTAGCATTGAATTTTCAAGGCCAATTGAGGATTCAGAGTTAATTGTGGCAACTCAAATTGCGTAAATTTTCTACGCCATAGTTCAGAAATTTATAATTTTCTTTATTCTGTATTAATTCAAAAGCAATTCAAAATGAATTTGAAAATTTGATTAATTAACATTGTTTAATTTTAAATGCATCAAATATTATGAAAATAGAATTCTTTAAAATTAACGGTCGAAAACATGTTAAGCCTAGCCTCATTACCTTAAGAAAAAAACAAATTTGATTCATTACTTATTTGGCTGTGGGGAAATGAAGATTTTTGGCAATAAAGTTAGTTTTTAATTAATTAATGTTTGAATAAATTTGTATTAACATCAAATGTCATCCACTGCAAGGTTAAAAAAATTGTTTGAACATGAATGGATGAATAAAAAGTATTTTAAAAACGATTCAAAATTTGAACAAGATATTGATATAAAGGGAGAGTGTGAGATAATAGTAGGAATCGAAAAATAATGAATAACCTTTCTTGTAGTCATCTGGATTCACCAATACAAAATTTGATAAGCAATAATTTAGAAAAAGAAAATACTTTTTGATACACACTTAAATTCAATGAGGTTCATAATCATATTTTATTGATTGAGATAATAATACATAATCTCACGTAATAAAAGGTCACTTATGTTCACTAAGGATTCACTGTTGTCACTGATCTTCCTTTTTCATGTCACTCAAGTGCCAGAAGATAATAATTCTTGCCTTAAGCAGGCACTTTAAAAACTAAGAAATAATTGTTTAAGATGTTACGAGCTGTTAGAATTTTTTTTCGTTTGTGAATTTTTTCTTTTTAGCCTATTTATTATGCTCACAGAAATAAGAAATTTTTTCGAAGCTTTTTTTTAAAATCCGTATTGCTTAACAATTTATAAATATTACTGAAATCGAAAATTTGTCTTCCGTATTAGAAATTATTTTTATTTCTCCAAGAAGTCTATTTCGTTCTCATTTTCTCGTCAATTTAAGTTTATAGTAAATAAAGGCATTCTTTGATATCAATGAAAATTTCTCAAGGAAGTTGTAAAATATTTTGTGACAGTTAAAATATTATGTAAATTATAATATAACATAATACATAAACAATTATTTTCATATTTTCTAACATGCAATACAAAAAATATATTAGAAAATATGTAAATAATGCATAATACACAATATAATATACACTTTTTCTAATATGTAATACATAATGCATATTAGAAAATATGTGAATGTACATAATACATAATATAACAATTTACATATTTTCTTCATCATATAAAAATATCAAAACATAACTGGAAGACAAATAATAATTCAATGTCTGTCAGTATTATCAATTGAATGTTTTTCGATCTAGAATATTCTTTAATTTTCAGAAATGCTTGCTAGAAAAATAACATTATGTTATTTCTTTAAAAGTTTTTCGGACAGACACGTATTCATTTGTTCAATTTGTCATCGTTGGTCAGATGATCTGAGTTTTATTGGAGAGTTAATCTGACTCAACATTTGATTTTAGATGAAAATAAATCCCAAAATAACCTTCAAAATGAAGCACTCATCTAGTGCAAGTTATGATTAATAATAGCAGTTGTTAGACGAAAAGAATAATTGAAAATGGAATTATATTACATCTCGAAGTCGATAAGAATAAATCATTCATTATCAGTTTTTTAAAAGTAAAAGCAAATTATAATTGGAAACATTTCCAAATTCTTTTTCAAATTAATTTTCAAAAATTCGATTTTGAAAATTTCATTTTTTGATCACAATAAATTCCATCATGATTTGAAAAATTCCTTATTGCTGAAACCATTTTTCTCCTTAAATATTATCCTAAAGTTACACCTCACTCTAATAATTTAATGTATAACTTTGTTCTCAACTGTATGATATTAACTAAATAAAAAGACTTTATTTTTTAGTAATTAATAACTGAAATATTCCATATACGCGACATCAAATGTGAATTGTTCTTAAATGATGATATGGTATCATACTAGTAAATAAGGAAATGACTAAAGTTACTTAATGATTTTTCATTGGTCAGAAACTATACTATTTATTTCAAACTAGAAAATAATAATTGTTTTAATTTCAAAATTCGAAATAGATTCCACTTTCAAAGGACTTAAGCTAAGTATACATCTTTCAAACTACTAAGCTAAGTATACATCACAAATACTAAGCTAAGTATACATCACAAATACTAAGCTAAGCATACATCATTTCAAAGAACTAAGCTAAGTATACATCACATTCTAGTACTTAAGCTAAGTATACATAATTAAAAAAACTAGACAAAAACTTGTCAAAAATATTTTTTTAAATCTAGTTGAAAAAGTCTAGTTGATCAGAAACTATACTGTTTAATTTAAACTAGAAAATAATAAATGTTTCAATTTCAAAATTCGAAATAGATTTCACTTTAAAACTCATGACTGTCTAGAAAAATAGGTATTTTTAAAGTACTTAAGTTAAGTATACATCCTTCAAAAAACTGCATTAAAACTTGTCAATAATATAAAAAAAACTCTAGTTGCTAATATTTCTTTCTTTTTTTTTTCTTCAAAAGTGGAAAAGTTGAGACTTTCCCTATCTTCCAGGATTATTTTTAGTCTCCCAATTTAATTCACTGAGTGACTTACACAGTTCCGAAGACTTAACAACTGTTTCGGTATCATCCACATACATAAGTAAGCACTTAACGTGTGATTGATTGATTACTCTCGTCCCAATAGCATAAGATAATCTTCCCGCTCAAACAGCTTTTTTTTCACGAGGGAAACAATAATTACTAAAGAATGGACATTTTCTTAATTTAGAATCATGTTGTCTTTGGGCTGAAGTTATTTATAAGTAATAAAAAACACGTTACACTTTCATTATCTTCTTCTATGTATCAACTCTTGAAGATTAAGTTTTTCTTCGTAAATTTGAGTATTAGATAAGCCTATTATTCTGACAGCTGAATTATCTTCATAAATTCATAATTTGAGCCTTATTATTTTAAATTTCTGATGTCGATTTATAAAAAAAAAGTCAATTTTTAAAATTTTCAATAATTTTTTGAAAGAACATCAGAAAGTTAACAAATGAAAATCCCTTTCCGAGCTTGATCGAGGATACCAAAATTACTTATCTTTAAAAAAATCGGCTTTTGATTGTGATTCAAAATCACAGTAATTCTTTATTCGTCATAAAATTCAACATTCGGTTCCATCTTTGCACCTCAAGAAATGCCTTAAGCATTTAGCTTAACCGTATATTCATTTAATGCAGAAACACAAGATAACATTTTTCCCAAGACGAATAATTTCCTCCAATTTTTCAGAGATTTGTCATTCGTTCGCTCTCTTGGTCTCGCATTTATCTTCACAGAGGCTTATTACGCCACATCTTTCACCTCCTCCCCTGTCCACATTTTTGAGAAGAGACGCTCAAGAAGGATGCACTGGATAAGGGCAGCATTTGCTGAAATACCTGCTTAAAGAAAATATATCTTTCTCTTATTTTACCCGTTTCAATTAAACTCATCCGTGTTTCTTTTTCTTCCAGAGAATTACCGCGTTCTAGATTCTTTAATCCTCTTAAATGAAGGTACCTTATACATGCAGTGAAATCGTGAGTCGGTAATTTAAACCAGGAGATATTTTTCAGAGAATATTAATTTAAGAATAATTGCATGAATAATTCTGTTTTTATTACAATTTTGATAAAACGGGAAAAATTATGGAGTTGACACAATTCCAGTTTAGTTTAGTTCAAAAGACGGGATTCAGATATAGATCTTCTTTTTACACAAATTAGCTGTCATAATTAACGCATATGAATTGTTATTTACTCATTTATTTATTTTTAACAAAAAAGAGACTTCTGCTTACATCGACAAGTGATGCAGAAGATCGACTGCATCTCCTAATTAGTATGCTTTTTGAATTTCATAATTAGATACATTTGTAGGGGCATTTGGAGGTGCATTTTCTCACTATAACTATAATCTTCTTAAAATCCTTTCGTATTACACAAAAGCAATAAAAATTGGACGTCAGAAACTCTTCATAGTTTCGTAACTACAGGTGCAATAATTTTCCAGAACAAAGCGGTCCTCCAATCCTTGAAATTTCCATTTTTTTCAAAAAAATATTTCAAACTTGTTTGCTCAGAATGGTTTGCAATTAGCGAAATAAGAATTTATAACTTTCAATTTCAAAAATAAAGCTCTAAGCAATATTTCTTTAACGTAATGACGACAATTTTCTGTGGTTTTTAGATGATATCTATGAAGATTAAAGCGTAATTAAATATATTTTTAGTATCGTTTAAATTCTCATGACACAGTTTTTAAGTAAATATTACATAAAATTTATTAATTGTATTAATAGCAATAATACCTAGATATGTGGATCGAGTTTAGGGATTTTATTCGGATTTTAATGCTGTTATTTAAATTATGTTGATGATAAATATAAATTGTTACAAACTGAATGTATAGTGTTTTGGAACTAACATTCAATATCCCCTAAGTTTTCTTTTGTTTCTTTTTTTACCATATTCACTTCTTTGATATTCAATTTTTAATAGCTCTTTATATATATAAATATATTCCTTTAAACCAACTCAGCTCTTTTTTTCATATAATTCTACACCAGAAAACCGTTAATAAATCCAAATCCAAACAAAATCTATTTTTCATAATACTTAATTTATGACCGTGCAGACCACAGTTTGAAAAAATGTAACAATGTGATACTTATTTGACAAGTGTAACAATACGTGAATAAAATTTAAAAAAGAAATTTTATTACTTAGATTTCAGTTAGCTGATTTCAATATAATATAATTTTCACTTCATTATTACATACTGTTGAGAATAGAGTTATTTTTTAAGCATATTTCTAGTTTGAATTCATGTGTGTACTTTTTTCTTTAATTAAGTTACACGTAATATGCTTTGACACGAGTGATTACATTTTGTTTGGTAAGACGAATTTATTGTACAATGTCAGTAAATAATTATTACTTCATTATATAAATTGAACTTCAAATTCAAAATTCAAAACTCAAAATTCCTTTTGGAGATCTTACCACAACACACACTCACCAATATCTTCCACTCGTCTCAAACTAAATGGCTATTCTCTATTCACTTCATTTTTTCATCATTGTGTTGGAATATCTATGTGGAAGTTTGGGTCTTGACACAGAAAATAGGATTTTAATTAAAATATAAATACTTTCCAATATACAATTTACTATTTCAAAAAAAGTAAAGAAATACCCTGTTTAGTAGCTGCAGAGGTCTACTGGGTGCAGATCTCATGCAGTTTTTCTGGTGAAGATCTGAATATTACACAGTGAAGACAGTTACATTTTAAAGTGACCCCAGATTATTAGATTTTGAAGTGATTAACGCATCTATTTCCCGTATGTGAACGAGAAGATGAGAAGGGAGAAAGAGCATTCAATTCTGAACTCATAACACAAATTTCCTTTTGATGATCTTAACATACTACACACTCATCGGAATCTTCCACTCAATATTTTTACAAAGAAATACCTTTTTTAGTAGCTGAAGAAGTCTATTGATTACAGATCTGATGTAGCCTTTCGGGTATAGATCTGAATATTACACAGTGAAGAAAGTTAAATTTTAAAGTGACCCCAGATTACTAGATTTTGAAGTGACTCAACGCATCTGTTTCCCGTATGTGAACGAGAGATAGATGAGAAGGGAGAAAGAGCATTCAATTCTGAATTCATAATACAAATTTCCTTTTGGGGATCTTACCATGCTGCCCATCGAAATTTTCCACTCTTTTTTTTAAAGAAATACCTTGTTTAGTAGCTGAAGAAATCTATTGATTTCAGATCTGATGTAGCCTTTCGGGTGCAGATCTGAATATTACACAGCGGAGACAGCTACATTTTAAAGTGATCTCAAACTGCTGGATTTTGAAGTAACTCACTTATGTGAAGAGAGGAAGATAAGAATGGAGGAAGAATATTTTTGCCCCTCTATGAATCGATTGTGCTGGAGATTGTCACTTGAGTTGGTGTAAAAATTTGAAATTATTTTCTTTCGGGAAGAAAGGATCTTTATCATATCACCCAAATTGTACGTGTGAGCTTGCCGTTTGAATATAGATCTGAACATTCCACAACGAAAGCACTTACGTTTTGGTGTCAATTTACTAGACTTTGAAATCTCCAACCTTATATACGTGGTCTGGTATCCCTTTCATAAATCGGTGTAAATACTTATATTAAATGCTTTAATTTAATTTTTAACTACATATAACTGTGTAGTGAAAACTTAACTTCAACATATCATAACGATCTTCTTCAACTTCAACATATCATAACCAGGGCCAGATGATGATATTATCATTTGAAGTATTCTCCAGGGTTTTACGATACTAACCTCTCAGCCATTCGTAAAGAGGATCTTCAGTAGTATCTGTCTGCGATCCAAGAGTCTAGATATTTTGTTCCTTTCATATGTGCTATTTAGAACTCAATTTACTATAATTAGTGTTGAAACCCATTATCGCTCTAATTTTAGACCAGTATTAATTTAATCTAAGTAATCAATAATTTAGACAAGCATTAATTTAATTTAAATAATTAATAGACTTAATAATAAACATGATGTTAAGACATTTATATGCATGTCCTTATCTTTCTATTATGCCTTTTTTTGTAGTGTTCATTAAAAATATTCTGTTGTTTTCATAGAGTTATCGGTATTTTACATATCAATGTAAATATTATTTAAGTTAAGATTTAAAAGAACAATTTTTGATGTCAAAGTAATAATATTTCAATATAGTTTTGTCCAAGTTACTCGTTTATAGAACAAATTATATAAAGGGAACACAATAGTTTGTCTATGTCCATAATAATCAAACACTTCTAGATACCTTAATAAAAAACACTTTTTAATAATTATGAGCCGAAAGATGGAATTAGGGAATGATGGAATTCAGCTCCAATGGAATTATGAGCAGAATGCTAAAAGGCTACTTATTCTAAACATTTTAATAGCATTTAAAAATAAAGTCTTTGAGCATCTGGCGATTTTCAGATCACTTATATTCTTTGAATAATTTTAGTTTGATTAATATTATTATTATCATTATTTTGCACACAAATACACTCATGATACATTGATCCTAATTCCATAAAAATAATAATAAATTAAATATTAATTATTCATTCTTCATTATTAAAATCTTTTGATATTGCTAAACAATAAAAAGTTCTCATAATTAAAGTAATTGTTTGAGAGGATTTCAATGTAATTGACAAAAAAAGCCAAATCTTTTTAATTGTTTTTTATCTCAAACATTCTGGATTCAAAGAAATTCATCAACAAAAGGTTGATCTTATCGCAATCTATATAAAGTCACGCTCTTCTTGAGCCCCAATTGCAGAAATCATGTCTTTCTTCTCTAACGTCTTCTTCATGTTCACCTGCAATAGATTCCTGACCTTTAGCTATTTTCTATCCTTGCGTGAATCGCAACAAGTGTGGTCGTTACATTTGAAGCTCCATCTTGTTCTCCCTGGCCCCGTTCATTAGAACTGAGCTAATATTGACTCAGTACTCCATCACTTAGAGAACCAATAAGCGTTTATTTTTATGTACTTTGAAGCTTCAAGACGAAACGAGAAAAACCTTCGAGGATGGGCAGAAATCATCAGGAACAAAAAATGCGAGTCAAATGTGTCGAAAGTGAAAGAAGTTTCCTCTGAAAATGAGACAAATGCGTTTAGTGGATTCTCACTTCACTCCATTTTTTTCTTTCATTTAAAATAACATTCTAATAATATGCTTGAGAGGCAGGAAAGAAAAAAAAATCTTCTTCGCATTAAACTCAATTTCAAATAATGCATGAAGAATAACATAATAAATTAAAATCTGTAATAACAATTATTAAAACAAGTAATATAAAAAAATTAAGCTAATTCCTACTCAGGTCAATAAAGAACAGTTTATTTTAGACATTTTTATTAAATAATCACAATTAATATAAATAATTTCTAATTATTATTGATTTATTCATTATTAATTATTGATTTCTGCAAGAATTGAATTCGCTTTCTTCACTTTCACCTGAAAAATGCTGAAGTCTTTGCATTTTACCGATTGAGCTACTGCCTGTCGAACTGCTAAAGCCCTGTTTAAGGTATTAGAAATTAATTAAATTTAATTAATGAATTAAAAGTTGAAAAAATTGTATTAACATCAAGCGTCTTCTACTACAAGTTTAAATATATATATATATGAACTTGAGTGGATGAATAAAAAGTATTTTATTAACGATTGAAAATTTGAACAAGATATATAAAAACATAAAGGGAGAGTATGAACTAAAAGTAAGAATTGAACAAATAATAAGAATTACATAGAATAAGAATATAATAATAAATTTAAAATTTTATCGAGTGACTTGAATTTTTAAACAATATGGACAACTTTCAAACAACAGTTTAACAGAAATTGATAAAATCATCGAGGTATACAACCAGAGAAAGTATAAGCACACTTTTGAAATCAAATTAGTCATTATTATTTACTCTATGAGAACATGTTACGTCAACAACTTATGAGAAAATCTTTAAACTAAAAAACTATAGTAAGAGTTTGTTCTCCCTTTAGATTTATATTTATAGTGCAAAAATGGAGAAAAATGCAGAAAGAGATATATTTATATTGTATGTCTTATAAGTGGATATATCATATATTGAAGAGTTTACAACAGCAAAATTTATAATCAATATTCAAAAAATATTATTTTGAAATTTGAACATGATGTTTCAATATCAGGCATACGAACGTAACGAAAGTGCAGATTACATCAATCGACATAGTAAATGCAAGCCTGAAAAAGCTTCATAGATATGATAGAAAATGTTGAAAGGACGCTTTCAACATTCTGTCAAGGAGACTTTTACATTCCTTTCGTTTATTTAGTTTAGACACTTTTGAGTCGTCATATCCACATGTTCAGAGGCAGACAAATGTCTCGTTGGTGGATTTCGTCCTAAAGTTAATGGAAATCTACGATTTTTCAATTCCTACTATTAGCTCACACTCTCAATGTGTGTGTATATATATATATATA
>JAOUZG010030883.1:1932579-1945330 GCA_026289955.1 Argiope argentata | reverse complement strand
AAATCGGTAATAGAAGTATTTTAGATCGAAAATGAATAACTTTTTTGCTGTAAAATTCTCCAAAATAATGGTCGATGTGTTTGTATTAACTTTCTACTTACTCAGCCTTAATTTGTTCATTTTTGCCGTTTCTATTAAAAAAGCATGAAAACTACTTTTGTTTCCAGCTCATTTAGATAAAATCATTTGTAAGTACAATATATAAAATCGTTTCCGGAAGAATGAATATTTCACTGTGATTGATTAACGGAAAATATGATATCTCAAAATCTATTTAATTAAATTTCATGTAATTTAATTTGCATGCATTTAAAACCTTCTCGGATGTGATAGAGAGCTGATTTTAAGATGGCTTTATTTAAATATGTTTTGAAAACGCTTTAAGTTAAATACATAAACAAAGATTAACAAAAACAATCCTTAACGGCAACTTCAAATGCTCATAAAATTTTTATTTATTAAAATAATTTTTATCTTGCTGTTTGTTATATTTTATGTAATTTGTGCTATATATAGGTGACATTTTGCTAAATTTTTCATTAAATAAGCAGTTTTTTTTTTCAAAAATAAAAGACAACAAACGCATTTTTTAATGGGGTAAGGGTAGTCAAGTAAGTTTTAGCTATCTGAGACAACAAAAATATTTATGTATTATTTTTTAAAATTCGTTTCCCTAAGCATTCGGATACCTTAAGAATTAAAAAACCACAGATTTTGTGACTAGTATTCACGTATAATCATCATTTCCTGTTTAATATTATGTGCAATTTTTTTAATCTTAAATTTTTGTCTTTTTTTAAATTTATATTTCGGATATTTTAAGGTGACTATGACACTGTAATATAGAAACATATAGTCAGATCGATTTCCTCTATTCGGTTATATTTTAACAACCCAAACGGGTTGCTGATTTTGACCTTAAATGTGCAACGAGAATCATGCAGATTGGATCTGATCATTCTGCTTATTTCTTTGTGCATCAGAAAAATTTATCAGTCCATAACACTCTGCCCTATTCTATATAAAAAAAGCTTATTCAAATATCAGTAGAGATTTCAAATTTCCCATATAAATTAAAATATAACCGGTTTATTTTTCCAGATTTTTCTTAATACCTATTTAAGTTCAATACCATTTTATATCACTGAAAAAGTTTGCTAGGATTAGGCATAATTAGGTCACATTAGTAATGTGATTGCAACGTCACATGACAAATGTGACTAAATATATTATAATTAGTTACATTGTGCGACGCAATTTAGATTCTTCAGTCATCTAACATCTTTTACTGTGAGAAGGCACCGAGATTATATTGCATTCAAACTATTTGAGTGAGAAACAAGTAGTATATATATATAAATAATTAAGTCAATTCCTACTAAAGTTAACAAAGAAAATTTTTAATTTATTTGCTTTTTATTAAAGAACTACTACTGTTTTTGTTGTTGTTCTCGTGTTCCACCTTAGAACGGAAGGAGGGGTGCAGTAGCTTCTGAGGTTGTCGAACCCTGTGAACTCGAAGGCAGAAGTCTGACTTCTAGCTCACACACGTCACAAACCCTTTTTACGGGGCGGACTTCATTCATGCATTTCATTGATTCATCCACAGATCGAAATTTAGATCTGGAACAGAGATCGATCACCAAATGCAATTAAGACATGAAATGCATCTGTATCATTAGGTAAGATGTACCTTGTCATTAATATTTTATGCTTTGTTTACATTTACAGCGTTTGAATGGAAAGAAAATTTATTGTAATTATGTTTACAATATAATGCAGAAAAAAGAATAATTGCCATATCAAGATATTTTACTTTTTTTTTTTTCATTTTACAGTTTGGAGATATCAAAAGCGTTGTCGGTGAAAATTTGAATGGTATAATTTGTTCCATCATTAGACCGTGTTTCTGATAAGTCAAATTCTGATAATGCTGATTCTAGTTAACATACATTTGCATACACTAGTATACACATTTACTAGTCAATGTAAGAATTAAAAATGGTTTAAATAAAATGAGATAAATAACAATGCCAATTCAATTTACATTACCCACTGTAAAAAAGTGAATCAACGTGTATGATTCTAAAGTAAGCAGAATATGCTAAAGCAAATAAATTAAAAATAAATAAATTGAACAAAGTTAAAGATCAAATAAAAATCTTGACATTCCAAATTACAGGTTCAAATTAAACTATATAAAAAATAGAAGCAAAAAATATAGTTATTTCGATCAATGTTTTTTTAAATATTAAGCTTGGACATATGTTTTTTCGTTGAGGAATCGTAATTTAAATCCTTGCAGGAGTTTCCATTTATCATGTCATTATGAATTTACCTTTCACCTAAAGACAGAAGTAGTCATAAATTCATTCTTTAAGAACTTAGACGAGAGAATATGTGATAATATTAAATCTCCAACGCAAACATGCATTTTTTGCTATAATTAATAAATGGCATGTTTTAGTATGAAAAGTACATAAAATCCGTAATAACTGTGAATCTCGAAAAAATTGGTAAATCTTTCTAGGCATGTTTTTCCATGTGCATTATAATTCCTTTTTCCAAATATTGTGATATTTAGCCCTTCTATACATGATTTTTTTTCTTTTTTTTTGTGTGTGTGAAACAAATTAGGGTGATTAGATTACATAAAAAATGCTTCAAATATCCTATTCTAAATATATAATATAAAATAATTTTTAAAAAACAGTACGATGTAAATATCCATCAGCATACAAAATTGCATGTTAAGCTCAGAAATTTTTTTTCAATGTACTTCTCTTCTAAATTTCTCCACTCATTATCGCTTTTATTAGCAGAAAAAAATCTCATAATAGCTATAAAAAATATTCAAAAATCGCACGTTTCTTCTACCCACAACAAGCAGGGGAAGGAGATATTGAAACCCGCTATAATGGTTGTGACATTTCGTTTTTTATAGCTACCTTTTTTATCACGCAGTAATCGTTAAAAAACGTACTAGCAACGACTAATTCACAATACACCTGTTTTGGGAATACATTTTTGTTCACGAATTGCTATGATAGAAATTTCCATTCTAATTTGATGTACCGTCCCCATTCATACAAGTCAATTTTCAAATTAAGTCAATCAATTTTAAGTATACAAATATGCAGTTTTTGTAACGATCTAGTTGTAACAAAAGAAAATAATTCTAATTGGCCAATTTTGTCAAGGAGGGTAGCATAAAAATCTAGGAAGGGTAATTTTTTCAGAATTACCCTTCGAAGATAGTAAGAATATTTTATTATCCCGTTTCTTACTTTGGACATCTCTGCGATTTATAATACTCATTTATCTCAAACAAATGAAAATACGGCGTACTTTTCAATTTTGGGGGATCCTGATGAACTGAAAAAAACTAAACAAAATGTGTGTGAGAAAATCACTAACTTCATTAATTATATAATAAAATTGTAATTAAAACTGAATAAAATATAATAATAATAAACTAAAATCTTATAAATAATAATAAGTATATAATAATTAATATAATAAATATAATTTTATTTATAAAATGTAACAGGAATTTTTTTCAAATAGAACATTTTAATAATTAATGCAAATTTTCGCAAAGGCATTTTATACAAAATTATGATTTCTTTAAATAGGATACTAGTTTAAAATTAGTTGCGAAATTGAAACTAATAATTTTTAACATTAATTGTATGTATGTAATTTATATTAAAGACTAAATTTACTAGTTGTCATATTTTTCATAAATATCCCCCTGCATTAAGATGTATTTATATATATGAACAAAATATACATGCCTTTATTAATTCCTTACGTATTTTTTATTATGTAAGAATTTTTTGTAAGAAATTATTGTTGATTATCTTTAACCATAATAGCAGATGAAAGGAAGGAAGATCTTTATTAAGAGTCAGAATATATAAATAAAAGGGGTAAAGGTTATCAATTAATGAAGAAATGCTAGAGTTAAATGAATGAGGAAGAAACTTACTTTGGAACAACAAATATACATGTCCTTATGGTTTTAGCTTTAGTTTTGTTTAGGTACATTAAAGTCCCATTTTTTAAGATCTATTTTGGGATTCTTTTCGTAATTTTGAACTGTGATAAGATGACGACACCTGAGCTGGCACCCTTTCTCTAAAATTTAGCGCCACACCAGCGGGAGAATGTTAGGCCCAGATGGTTGTTTGGAGGAAAAGGGTCTCGAACGTCAAGCCCTCTGATTCCGAAGTCAAATTACTACGAGACCACCATGGCCCATGTATTACTGTGTCTGCTTGCATTGTTGCAGAAGTGATAAACAGACAAAAGTGGAATACCAAAGGGTTGTCAGAAGGCTCTAAACTCAAAGTGAGATGTGCATTTCCGAAAAGAAATTCGTTCGTTTCGGTGTACCATCTACTGCGACTGTTTTACAAATGAAATATTTCTTCTAACTATTCTACTCAAATTTCTTTTTCCAAAATTGATTTTTAGTCGAATTTTAAAAATATTCATTGTATACTTTAGTAGTTCCTACATTCGATAGATTTTGGAAATATAGTCAGGGGAATCATATATCTAGAATTAAGCATTTATCATTGATTTAAACGATAAATATACTTTCTATGAATGACTAATAGTTTGCATTTAAAATATCTTAGTCTCATAGGAATTTCCGTCTTAAAGGACTACGTCACCTTTCTTTCGCAGATTTTTTCAACTTAGCTATCTCTTTAGATGTGGATTAAGATCACCGTTGAGAAATTTTTTAACTGATGATCAACAAGTTCAGATTATTCAGAGGTTTATCGAAGTAGATTCTAATGCAACACTACATAAAGAAAGTTGTATGATAAGTGTGCTAATAGTTTTTAAAATGAGGAGCCTTTTGTGTTTGTTGTTAACGAAAACTTGCCATTGATACAATATTCGAGACTTTTATGAACCGAAATCAAGATAACAATTACTTTATCTTTCCCGGCTTTCTGGCACAGAGGTAGCGCGTCTGCCTCGTGTTCTGGGAGTACCGGGTTCGAGTCGCGGTTTAGGCATGGTTGTTTTTCTGTGTGTTTGAGCCCCCCCCCCCTGTGAAAAGGGGCTGTGCAAGCAAATGTGGTGAGTGTGTAGCTAAGTCGTACTCTTGGCCCTAGTTGGCGCTACTTCAAAAACAAAACAAGAGACGCTCCCTTCGGCTTAAACCTGCTGCTGTATCAGCGGAGGACTTATTCATGGCAAGTGTCATAAGTAACAGCAACAAACTTTATCTTTTTTACTTACCAAACAATAAAGACAATCCGTTTGTTAATATTGGAAGAATCATAGAGTGAGATATTACTAGATATAATTTTGTAATAGAAATATAAGTATTGAAACTAGATGAAATTTCGTATCAGTAATTACAGAGTTTGCTTTAAAGTATCCGAGAAAAACAAAAGGAGTTTAAATCTGACAATCCTGTTCAACATGTTGCTTAAAAATAAAGGCACTTGACGGTTCCAAGGAGAATGTTCTCGCTCGAAACTATACACTCAGAGCTACTTAGAAATAACAGCAAACCCTTACCTCAGAAATTGTCCCGTTTTGATTGGTCTTTAATAGGTTAACCACAACTGAGCCTTACTGAAAAAGTTAATGTTTCACTCAGAACCATAATCCGCTCTTTGTCATAGAATCACTCCGCATTGCCAAAATGTGGGTTTTTAGCTACTTATGAGATACTTGGGGTAAATAAAGGATAAAAGAATCTAATGGAGAGAGCCCTTTCACTTACATTCAGCAAAGGTATAAAAGAAGCATGAAGCAGAAAATAGTAAAGTAGAAACGAGACCAAATCTTAATCATACCTATGAGTAGTGAAGTATGTCACCCTAAACGTAATCGGATATTATACAATAAGTTATTTATTACTGGGGGGACGGCTCGTCATATAAATGTTATATCGTTATTAGAACGATATTCATCTATTTTTCATAGAAATTTTTACTAAGCGGATGATTCGTCAGCGAATGTCATCTACGAAACGGTATATGTTTGTTAAACGATGTTTCAACGTTAATCTCTCAAGTAATGCTCATCTATTTGTGTTATATAATAATTATAATATTTAATTGTAAACAAAAAATAAAAATGTCTAAATAAATTACGAAATTTATTTGTTAAATCGAAATTTATTAAATATGGACATGTCAAACATAATTCTAAAGAATATATGAACATAAAATATGAATATATTTCACATAATAATAAAATACATAAACATAAAATATGAATATATCGATCATAATAATAGCATATATGAACATAAAGTATGAATATATAGAGCATAATTAAAGCATATATGAACATAATTCTAACGAATATATTAACATATCGAACATAATATCAGCATAGAGGAACATAATTCTAACGAATATATGAACAGAAAATATCAATATATTGAATATAATAATGGCATATAGGAACATAAAATATGAATATATCGAACACAATAATGACATATATAAATATAATTCAACCTAAAGTTTCCCATTATGTTTTCTTATTCAAGAAGAAAGAGCACCTAAATTCAGGCATTTTCTCTATGATATGAAATTTATCTGGTCGTAAATATATTAAGAATTGTTTTCTTATTCTATGCAACTGTATTTTCTTTCTTGAAAGAAAAATGAATTTTGGGTTAAGTAACCCATGTGGCTTTATTTGAACTAAAGAAATAGCTACGCGATGGACGTGTCTAACAAAATGATGCAAGGCCGGGATTCATTCGGGAGAGGCATAATAATATTACAGAATCCACCTTCTTCCTGCTACTTCCTTCCGCTTGATTTCATTTGATTCCAGTGCATGACTTCCGCCTTTTCCCAACGCGATATCACGTCATTTTGACTTCCTGCTGCCCGGAAACAATCTACGCCTTGCACTAGGAGCTGCATGGCAGATGGATTTTTTGGCAAAAATTCCCAATCAAGAAAATGCTTTATGAATGGCTAACGATTTTTTCAAGTGAATTGTGAAAAAAAATTAATGTTTTGGGATACATTTATTTTTGTCCAATTTTAACGATACCAAAATGTTAAAGAGTTTTTAGGAGGGAGATATTCTTATTCTCAGTGCGTTCTTGTGTACAGGTATGTGTTCATAAATTTTTGTCGAATACCTAATTGATCAAAGAAATGTTGATCGAAATTAATAGAATGCTGGATTAAATTTTAATACTACTAATTATCAGGTAACATGTGAATATTTTATTATTGCGATCAAACAATAAAATATTCACGTGTATTTGAGATTTACTCATATAATTTTGTACACTTTTATTTCATTTGTTTCCATTTTTGAAAAGGTGGGAAGGTTTGAAAGGTGAAAGAGATTTTCCTAGTCACTTTCCTAGTCACACACTTTCACAAATCTAGCACTAGTCATGTGCTGGATTTTTAAAAAATAACTGTGCCGTGATTGAGAATGAATTTTCAATTTATCAATTCATTTGATTAACATTCAGTACCGCATTAGTTGCAAGATCCTATATCCAATCAGTTAATCAAACATTGGTTCCGAAATCCCATAATATTTTATATCTTCAATTATAAATTAAAAATTTGAATTGTAAAAGATAATTTTTGAAGAAAATGTCTAGAGTATTCTAATAAAGTTGCTTTAAATGTTATTATAAGTTTATTTGCAAATAAACTTATTTCATATCGATTACCAATTTTTTACTTCAATCATAAACATGCGGCATATTTAAGATAAAAATATTAGTTTACAGCTTTATTTATTATAGGCGTGCATATATTTTAATCAGGGACATTTATTGGTAAACATGCGAAGTAACTACACATAGAACAATGGTTTTGCGTTTTACCAATTTACTGTTGCCTTATTGTTATCATTTTGAAATTTTTTCATTTAATATTATTCAATTATTTAGTTTACAAAAACCTCAATCACGGAACACTCCAAATTGAAATTTTGGCATTCATTGCTTTTTTTAAAAAAGAAATCTGTTGCCAAAGCCTATCTGACATTTTTAGAAACTTATGGTGATGCTGAACAGCCGTCATATCCGAAATTGATGGTTTTGGTTTCAGGAATGGCGACCTAGTGGACCAAAAAAATTCGAAGACAATCATTTGAAAGACTTATTCGACAAAAATGGGGAAAAGTTGTAGAAAACAATGGAAGATATTTTGATTGATATATATTGTACCAATTTTTCTAAATAAATGCCTTTTTAAAGTGAAAAAAGGATCAAAATACATGCAAATACTTTACTTTTTCATTAAATGGAGAATACATTTTATTTTCATTGCTCGAGAAATTTGGCTCAACCTAATAGTTGTAAAGTCTTTTGACATCAGGAAGGAGAAACATAAAGAGATCTTATAGCATCCTTATATAAAAATAAATTAATATTTATATAGTGATGTAACTGAAATAAAATAATTATAAATAAAATAAAAAACAAAGATTTACACCATGAAAGTCATATGTTTCATCAATTTTTGCTAAAACATGTTCCTCAATGAAGAACAGTTTATAGTGTTTTGTATGAAAACTTGTAAACAAAAGACAAAACGAAATGCATTATGAACTCTTCATGAAATACCTATTTTCCTAAATGATTATAAAAAAATATGTTTATTTACTATAAAAAATGAAAAGAAGCAAAATGTACAAACCTGTTTTCGCCAATGCAAAGAAAGTTACGGCTATAAGTTTGAGTGCCAAGGGTTTTCTTAAAGAATAGAAAATAAAAAAAGGAAAAAAGAAAGTTAAAATGATGTTAATAAGAAGATTTTACTTTTGTTATTTACAGACGAAATTTCATTTCTTTATTCCAATGAATTTTGAATGAAACTTCATCAAGACAAGTTTGCAAGTCGCATTTTGAAAAGCATTTCCTCATTCCTTGAAAGAATGAAGAGGAATATCGCATATATACCTTCCCAACTTATTTTCACGAAGTATCCTTACGTTTCTTCTGTGGATTATAGTGCGTCTTGTCAGCTGAAAAGGATTACTTTCTAAACACAAACCTACAAAACTCAAAGGAAAAGAAAAGAAAAATAAGTGAAGTAAAGAAGAAGACTCAAAGTAAAAGAAAAATATAAATCAATACACCTGAAAATTTTACTAAAACTCTTATTACATAGAAACTACGATATCATTTGTTGCCCACACAAAAAACTTAACATTTAACATTAGACAAATATCCTTGAAGTTATTCTAAAAATATATAAATGTTCCCTGTAAAAATAGTAAACAATATTTCTTCTTATATATTCCTCCAGCCAATATTCTTTCTGTATTTAATAATCGTTTTATTTTCTCATATCACGCCTTTCTAACAAATTTCTTTCATTATTTATATCATTAATAATTTTGCTTGGATTTGGACCTTAGTTTAGGACATCAGATCACAATCTCTCAGAACACGTGATTTGATTGTTTAGAAATTAGGAGCCATTTTTTGATCTTGAAAAATTACGTTTTATTTTATCAATATTTGAAAATCGAATTTCTGAATTAATGATGGATACATTTTTTTCAATGAGTATTCTTTGCATGATTGCCATCTATTTAATAATGGAATCTTACAAGTCCCACAGACATGCGAGTATTGAAGAAGTTAAATATGATCTGAATATAAAATATAAAGAACATATCTAGTATTAAAATATAGTAAGAATTTCTTAGTGTTCTAACGTTCAAGATTGAAGGGAAAGCAAAAAAGCCTTTAAAAATTTTTTTTATGCAAAAGAAAATCAATTATTTTAAATTTTGTTAGAAATTAAGGTGTTTTTAAAATTTCCTATTTCATTAGCAAGTCTTATTGCCTAAGATATCAGCGAGAGCTCTCAACCGGGATAAATCAATTTATCCCAGAAAACTCTCCTTTAATTTTAATACCGAACTTTAAATTTTTATTCGGACTCCTTATATCCGGAATTGACGGAAGACTGTCTGAGTAAATATTTATGGCTGTTCCACCGAGAGTTGTATAAATATGATACGTACACATCAAGCTAAACTTTTCAGTAATCTTCATGTGCGCCAAAGTTAGATCTCCTCTGATATTTGCTTTAGTTTCACATCTTTTGTAATCACATCCGTGATAATAAAGCACCCAAAACTGCTGTTAATAAATGTTTTCTGAGTTCGTTGGTTATAATAGGATCGCCGCCAGGCTGAGCCTCCGCTCTAATATAAATACGCATAAATGTTTGAGCGATGAATTTTTGAGATCGAGGCTGAGAATTGTTATAAAAGTCTTATTTAGCTTCAAGCTTAGAGGATTGAATTCTGTTACTTGAATGCCATCAATTGAAAAATTATAACAAAAAGAAAATTTAGTTCTATATTAATAAATAAAAAATGAAATCTAAGGTCACAAATTTCAAGTTATTATGTCAGTTATTAACATTATTATTTTTAAGTGATTATTTGTCTTAATTAGTTTAAGTCATTAACCCGTTTAAACCGATTTGAACTTCTATCTCTCTAGTGATAATTGTTTAAACTTTCATTTGCAATTTTTCTTGTTGGCAAACAAAGTTTTGGATCTCGACCGATTTTGAGATTTAAAAAAATCCAGTAATTTCGGCGAAAATCTCACTATTACTGGAAGCTATTATATGTGTGGTAAAATCCAATGAATGCAATGCAGATTTATGTTAAAATTATTTTCTAATATTTACAATACTTTGAGAAATACAATTAGTAATAATGCTGTTATAATATCATTAAAGAATAAATGTAAATCACGTTTTACAAAATTACGATAGTTTATATCTGAAAGAGAATTATAATATTCTAAGCACGAGATTAATTATTTAAAAGTAATAAATCGTAAACAAACTGGAAGATGACGTCATTTCTTAGAAACGAAAAACAAAAGGAAATTGATAGTAACTTTAATTAAATATTTCAAACAATATTGGCAAAATAATCCTCAAATGTCATGGGTCAGATGACTGGATATCTACCAATGAATAAAACGAATATTTTTTGCTTTCAAATTTTGGAGATACCAAAACCTCCTAATAAAAAAAACATCATGTTCTCATATGATAAAAGGTGTTTTTTTTGCACATATGATAAACCATTTCTTTATGTAAAACATTTGATCTTTAATCCTTCTACAATTGATATACTGTTTTTCTTTAAACAATTGTTTTCCGATAAAATTTTTGAAAAAATGGTGTCTACGCTTCTTGCCATTAGATAGCATACGTTTATTTATTATGCATCATTATGCTCATAAAAGAATAACTCATTTTTTGAATTTTAAGAGCCCTTTTTTGAAAATCCACTTTAAATAACATTTATTTTACGTTCAGAAGCATCAAAAGATCTATATATCATGTTATTAATTTCCTGACTCTTCTAAATCTGATTTAAAAAAATAATACTTTGCATGCGTTAAGACATATTTGGACGTTTATTCATTAACATAGACTATAACTATAAATGTGAAAAAGATAAGAAGCTTTGCTTTGTTGTGGACGACATAATTGAATACAAGAAAAAAAAATTTATACTATTTTTTCGTAAAATAGTTTCTTTATTTTTTCTTTTTCATTTTTTTTCAGATTTCGCCTTTAGATGTTTTTGTTGTCGTGGTTGTTCTTAAATAAACATGGATTTGTTTTGTGAAGATGACCAGAAAAAAAATTATAATTTCGGTTTTTCTGTTTTGAGTTTAGTTTAAAATGGTCCTTTAATCTTTTACTTATTTTCGAAAAATTTCAATTCTGTAAGTCAAATATTTTGTGATATAGGAGATTACTTTGATAAGTGCCTCGATTTCTTCATCCTCCTCTTAACTTGCGAATATAATGCCGCTTAAAGAATTTTGCCACGACGCTTTCTGAGATCATAGATATTTACTCTTTGCTTTCTCAAAGTTTCGTTTGTTGTAATTTTATTTCTGTATTAATTTAGAACGATTTTTATATAAATAAAGCAATTTTCACAGTTTCCAACAGTTTTAATTTGATACTTATTAAAAAGTCAGGAAATAAAAGAAAACAAAACTTTGAATTAAAAGAAAGGTTTCGAATGACAATTATAAATGTTCCAACAGCTATGTTAAATTGTTAAGTATTTCAATAAAATTGAATATTTTCTCAAATTTGATTCTAAAAAGGACCATTTGTTTGAATCATAATTTAATTCGATTTACTTATTGACTGAAAATTATGCGTTTAAATTAATAAAATAATGTCGTGTCTACAAGAAAATGCATATGCACATAATCTCATATCTCGAATTCATTAGAAAATCAATTAAAAACTAATCGTAAAATTCCATACAAAGAGGAAGCCAATCAAATTAAACAAAAGGATTTGAAAATTCACAATAAGAGGTAATATATTCCCTACTAATTTGCACTTGAGGAAGATGGGCGAAAGCGTTCAAGTGTATAATGAATGGAAAATTTCTCTGACTCTGTTCCCGGAATGCGTTTTCTTACCTCTTATCATGATGACATATCCGCCTCGATTCATCTGCAGGTAGATGATTGCAAATTGGAAAATCTGTATTCTGCTGTCAATGGCAAATACCCCGGGATCAGAAATTTTACTTACAGCTGAATGCATTTCTTTTGTATGTGTGCGTCCTTTGACGATGCGCGTAAAATTCATGGAAAACTAATCAGAATGATTTCTCAGATATAATCGTCATTTTCAAACAATGTTTAACTACTCAATCGATCAAAAAAAGAATATATATATATATATATATATATATATATATATAT
>JAOUZG010030883.1:1921390-1931843 GCA_026289955.1 Argiope argentata | reverse complement strand
TTGGCGCTACTTCAAAAGCAAAATACACTGATTTCGGCGTAAATGTGCTGATGTATCAGCGGACTTGTACATGGCAAGTACCATTAGTAACAACAACAGGCAATATAGAAGAAAGATGTATTTATAATTACATAAAACAACCTATATAAAAAAGGGAACTGTTATGAAATGAAAATAAAAAATGGAATGAAAGAATAAAAAGAATTTTTTTGTCTCGATTACGTGTTTTTACACTTTTTTAGATGTCGTTTGATGATTTTTTTGATAATACATAGAAATAAACTTAAGATGATGCATAGTTTAAGTTTTTACGTCAGTATGATTTTCTGAACTCCACAGAAAATAATTCAGATCAAAAAATACTCATGTGAATGCATCAACATTTCTTTATGTTATGCCCCGCCTACACATAAAGCAAGGCATTATTGAAATAATTACCTTTGCGTGTTGAAGTACAAAGGAAGGATTCTCGTCCCTAAAAGTCCATCAGAAGCTGGATAAAAATAGAACACTTCGAATGAATTTCAGCTGAATATTACCATGGAAAAAATCAAATCAACCAGTCGCCTCTAATTCTGTAATACTTCGACTGTAAACTTTATTTCTACAGAAACTACAACAATACTATACAGCTCCAGGACGAGTGTACATTTTTCAGTAAAAAATAAAATACAGAACTCTTTCTCCCAAAATGTTTGCTTCGTCGACAGAGCGCAAAATTATACTTACATGTATTCAAATATTTTTTTTAATGTTGGAAACACTTTGAAGTCATCGAAATCGAAATTGATTTTTCAAAACCCCAGGAGAGGGGAAAAAAGGTAAACTCAAATATCCCGGTGACTAATTATATTTGAAAAGAACTGAATGCTGGCCATTAATCTACGAGGTTGTCATGGAAACAACCTGGCGAAGATTAAGCTTGTTGTGAACTCCTGGTTAGAAAGTTTAGGAGCTCTCTTAATGTTTCAATAATATGTACTTAAGAATTTATGTTTATCAACCATTACGTTTTAAAACAGTAAGAATTCATAAATTTTCAATCACCGTAGATTTATAATTGTTCAAATTTATGATTTATTATATAAACTATATATATTTTTTATAATTAATTTGAAAAAATAATTATAAATATTTATAAATTATAATTAATAATTATTAATTATTATTAACAATTATTACTAATAATTATAATTTATAATAATTATTATAAATTATTAATAAATAAATTATTAAATATTTATAAATTATGTAACTTGAATTCCTTTCAAAATTTATAACAAGATTTTCTTGCACGTTAAGTAAGTGTTGTTAAAGAAAATACAAAATTCGTAGTGTAAAAAAACCATAACGTTGTGGGCTGTTATTTATAAACTTTTTTTCTCAATATTTCTATAAAATAAAATAATTATTACTTTCTGCATAACATTCAACTGCTGAGAAACATTTAAAAAAATTGATTTCATACTGAATATTGAAAATAATACAATCTAAATTATAAAAATAAAAAAATTATGTATAATCATATTTTTCTTATACAATATAATTTATGGATACTTCCTTTTTTCCTTTCTAAATTTTAAAATAACGTATTTGCGAAATATGAAATATAATGCATGGAATATTGTTTATTATAACGAAAATATTTAGGAATTTTTTAGTGTTAAAAATTGATGAGACATATATCACGTACATTTTTAAATGGAGAATTTTTTTCAAAAATACAACTTAATTCGATTATAAAATAATAGTATACATCAGCTGAAAAGTATTTCAATTTGCACCGATGATAAAATAATAGTATACATCAGCTGAAAAGTATTTCCAATTGCATTGCTTTTGTAACATTTAATTTTGTTATAAGTTTCATTCTTTTATAATTCATGATCAACTCCATAAAGACGTTGATGAAAAATTTTAAACCGAGTAACCATATGTATTATGGCTTTTGTAAAATAAAAAACTCGATACATTTATTCTATACCAAATTTTTCTTCTTTTCTAAATAATCTAAATAAAAAGTCAACAAAAATCTATGCAAATATAAACATATTTCATATAACTTAAATGCTTTTTTTGTTTAATTATTATTTTTTATTTATTTTTTTATTATTATAATTCTTCTAATCATTTATCCTTTCTCTTGATAGTTACATTTTATTTTCATAAATAACTTTAAGAGATTAGATTCGTAATTAAATGCATGCTCCTGTGTGTTTATTGTTGTTCGTAAGGAGCTATTAGTTTTTTTAAGATTTATATTCCACCTTAAAAAGATTCATTTATTTGACCAAGTAATTTTTTAGTAAATTAAAACTAAAAGTTTCATTTGTTGCCCAATAATATCATAGAGTTATAATATGAATGATTTGAGGATAATCTTTACTATTGATTTCATTGAAAATAGTCGTATATCAAATATCACAAACAACCTCTCCTCCATTTCGAATAGCATAATATTTATAAACAATAACGCAAAACCTCTTTTTCGCCTCTGTAAATGAAAAAAATAATTTTTAGACAAATTTTTTTACATATCCATATGTAATAAAATAATTATCTACTATCAACACCCTCAGAACCTTTGTTTCGATAAAATGTTTAGTATTCTAGCCATTATTAAACTTTGATTGCCAATTTTATTTAAAAATCACTATGTAGTTGCAATGTTTACAAACAACTTCAAATATTTTGAAAATGAAGTACACTGTTGTTATATGCTCTCCGATAACAGCGCGATATAATTTAAATCTGTCATAGCAAAAGATAAATACATTAACTCGTGAAAATCCAGAGATTCAAAAGCGTGTAGATTGACTTCTAAACCGCGAAATACGTAGGAAAAGCAGTTGGAAAATTAATCTAATTCACCGTTTCATACCTACATCAAAGCAATTTGGAGTTCCTGAGTGCATGAAAATCAGGCCACGCTTTTCAAAATCGATAATGCATATTCATAGCTGACGTAGTATGGGATGGGGCTTGACACTTATTGTTCTTCAACGAGGATGGTCTAATTAGGAAAATTTGCTATCAAACCACTTTATGTGAGGCCTTTTAAATATTGCCGTACGAGATGATAAACAACGTTTGGATTTTTTTGCTTGAGTAGGATCGAATTTTGCAATTGTACGTTTGATGGCAGTTAGTGATTTAAAATGTATCGCAGTTATGTTTCGGGGGAAAGTATTTTTAATTTACTTTAGATTAAAAAGATTCTCTTTGTGCAGATCAAAGATTCTCTTTGTGTAGTTACTCTTTATTAAATAATTGCAATTAGCATAAATATGTATAGAAATATGACAGAGTCACATTATTAAGCGGCAAAATAGAAAGATAATTTCCTGGCTATTTTCCATTCATTACATACATGGTGTTCGAACATGGTGTATAGTGAGAGTGTGAGCTAATAGTGGGAATCCAACGCCATATCAACCAGATTATCCCGGCCTACTTTAAATAATTCATCAAAAAATTATACTAGCATTTAATTTTCAACGCCAACTGAGGATTTAAAGCCAATTGTGGCAACGCAAAATGCTTGATTTTTCTACATTAGTTGGGATAAGCAATACAGGTTAGAAATTTCTAATTTTCTATATTCTGTATTACTTTAATTCCAAAATACTACAAAAGGATTCGGAAAAATCAATTAATTACCAATGTTTGATTTAAAATAATTGGTCGGAAGCATGTTAAGCTTAACTTCATTGTCGTTGGGGAAAACAAATTGAATTCGTTACTTATTTGATGCAAGGAAATTGAAGATATTTGGCGAGAAAGTTAGTTAGTTAGTTTTTAATTAATTAATAAAAAATTAAGGAATTAATATTTGAAAAAACTGTATTAACAACAAATGTCATTCACTACAAGTTTAAAGAAATTTATTTGAACTTGATTGCTTGAATAAACAGCATTTTATTAATGATCGAAAATTTGTGCTATATATATATATATATATATATATATATATATATATATATATATATAGTGAGAGTGTGAGCTAATAGTGGGAATAGATAAAATATGCAAATTTATGTAAAAATATTCGAGAAAACCAGAGTAATTTGAAAAATTTGATTCAGTTTCATAAAGAACTGTATCAAATCAGAAATGTTACATGTGATGTGGAACCTTAAAATAATTTTTAGTACAGGAATGAACACTTGTTTTCCTGATAATGTTTTAGAAATTCTTTTCATGCTATCGCTATGAAGTGTCTCCCCAGGTATGGCTCTCTCCTTCGTTGCCATCTGTCGCAATGACCTTCACCATCTAACGACTTAAAAGGACAATCACGTGGTCATTTCATTGGAACGTCAGAGAAACAGAGGAAAAAGTTATTTATAGCCATCGAACGATACATCCACTGCAACGCTAAGCCCCTTTCTTTCGGAAACAAAAAAAAGTATTTGTTTTAAGACGCAGAGGCTTATTGAGAAAAAAACATCGATTGTTTTACTTTTCAGATTGGAAAGGTTGATTTTTGAAGTGTTTTTTTAAAAAATTGCTGAAGCCCGTACAATTTATTTGTCAAACAAGAAGAAAAGAAATTTTCCACTTTTCCAAACATTTCTTTAAATATTTTTATTTTAAGGATTTTATGCATTTTATTTTATATGATTTTAATATTTCCAATTTTATGTATGTGCATATTCTTGTCATCTGATAATCGATTAAAAATAACATTCACTTGCAGAATAATCCCACAATACAAATTTCTGGGAGGGTTTTTCCCTCATTTGGAAGATATAATTTTTATTTTAATGTTCGTATGCATTTTATTTTATAATATTTTAATATTTTTAATTTAATGTATATTTTAGCATCTGATAATCTAGTAAAAATATCATTCGCTTGGAGAAAAATACCACAATACAAATTTCTGGAATTTTTTCCCTTCTTTGGAAGATACTATTTTTATTTTAATATCCGTATGTATTTTATTTTATAAGCTTTAAATATTTTAAATTTAATGTATATGTATATTTTTTATCTGGTAATCTAGTAAAAATATCATTCGTTTGGGGAAAAATACCACAATACAAATTTCTGGAGGGGATGGGGTCCTCATGTGGAAGATATTATTTTTATTTTAATTTTCGTATGCATTTTATTTTATTACATTTTAATATTTTGAATTTTATGTATATGTATATTTTTGCCATCTGGTAATCTAGCAAAAATATCATACACTTAGGGAAAAAGACCACAATACAAATTTCTGTCTTTTCCCCCCTCGGAAGATTTCAAATCCAGCTTATTTCTTCAAAATATTCTTAATGCTTCAAAGATCAGTCGGAACAGTTTTGCCAAAGGCATGTTACTTTACGGGAAATGGCTCCAAATAAATACTTCTCCCGGAAATTTACGAATTTTTGAATTGTGACATTCTGTTTCCAAATGAACGATATGTTACCTTGTTAAAAAAATATCTTGACTAATAAAGTATCGTTACCTAGAAGCTCCTTGGATTCTTTAATTGATTCCTCAAACACAATTAAAAGCGTTTTCAAACTTCCGCATATATTTTTATCCTTTTTATTCAGGGAATTGTTCCTATTCTCTGGAATTATTTACAACAACCATATCTTTCCAATCAATTTATTCAAGTGAAGGAACTTTTTATTTAATTTTAATTTGGAAAGTAAAAAATTAGAGCTAAAATGTAGTATTAAAAATATACCAAAATTTTTAAGAAAAACCTTTTTATTTAAATTTTAAACTGCTTCCATTTAAAATTAGAATTTTATACACTATTATTTTTACTATGAGTTTTATACATAATTATTTTTATTAAGCATTTTATAAGCCTTTATAATTATTCATGTGAATAAAAATTTAAAAGAAAACGGTATAATTCTTTTGTATTCGGTTTTAGTAACCATAAGTTTTAAGTAACATTAGGGTTATTTTGGAACGGCTAATTTTGAATCGGGGTCAGGTGACGAGGACAAGACCTGGGAAGGCACCCCTATTTCCAAATGTCCACATCATACAGAAGGAGTACATTTGACCCCAGCGGATAAGGAGAGAACCAGTCCTACTTACATGACGGTTCTTCGGTGGAAGCTGGTCTCGAACCCGAAACCCTCGAGATCCTAAGCCGAGATCTTACCAACATTCTTCCACTACCCAATTTGCATTCAGCCTTCTAAGCAACACAAATAATCCTGAGAGTTAGCTAAATACAATAAAGGAAAATCGGTAAGCATTGTTTTCGAAATATTGCTTTATGACACTATTTATCTCTCATCTAACACATATGGTTTTATGTCAGAAATGATCCAATAAACTATAACAAATTTTTTGGACGATCGAAAGATCTTAACTAGATATTCCTGTACACATATTGCATTAAACATTTAAATCTATATTTCCTTTAAAATGAAATAGTTCATGCATTTATATCGTTCTATTTGAAAAAGGAGGACTTATGAAAGTTCGTCTTTCCATTCGCTATCCGCATATTTTACATAAATAAATATAATTTGAATGAGACATCATTTCAATCAACTACGAATGGAATGGAATTTAGTTCACTTCACAGGGGATTACCATATAAAGATAATTTCAATAAATATGAAATTGCAAGAATATTTTCTTCCCAGTGACATCTTAGCAACTCAATTTAATCTTTCTGATTTTTGTTGAATAGGAAATGCCGAATATGTCGTAACACATGAAAATCTTTAAACTTAAAAGTTTCGTTTGTTTTCCAGATCTCTTAATTTTTATGCATCTTTCAATGCTATATCTTGAATATGAATGCATCTGGATTATATAATAATTGAAGAAATGCTGCATCTAATATTTAGACAGATGGAACGAAATAAATTTATTGCGCTCATATTATTTGGAATCAAAAGTTAGTTAATAAAGTTCATTTCTATCATATAACAAAAATTCTAGAAAGAATATTTAAAATGAGTCTAGGAAAGATGATAGCACTGCAATTAAGTCTTTTTTAATGGAAATTGTATCTAAATTCTATTCATTCATTGAATGGCTGTTAGAAAAGAATAAGCAGAATCCACCATGACAGTTTATAGAAATGTAAAGTTTTATTAACACTTCATGAAGTAATCAATGTAAAGATTAAGAATATTGATTTTTGGACGCTTTATTTTTCAATTTATGTTCTCATATCCTTGCTTGCAGTTGATCTTGAGTTATTAATATTATTTTCATATGTTCATAGGGAAAAAACAAGCAAAAAATAGCAATTAATTAATTCCGATTAAAGCAAGAAGATATCAATGCTGCAACTTCATATCAATCCACTATCTATCAATCAATCAATTACAGAAACCCTCATGATAATTTATAAAGATTTATAGTTGTGTTAACATTGTTCATGAAGCAATGAATGTAAAGACTAAGAATATTGCTTTTCGGACGCATTCTTTTCCAATATATGTTCTCAGATCTTTGCTTATAATTGATCTTGAGTTATTAACATTGCTTCTATTCGTTCACATGAAAAAACAGGAATCGATCAGGATTGATTCCGATGAATGCAGGAAGATATCAATGCTGCTACTTCGTCTTAAGTATCTGTTTACTATGATTCTATCAAGATGGGCCCTTATGTCGAGTAATTAATGTGAAAATGTTCCATTCAGTTACATACCATTTTTTATTTCCAAGCATCTCCTCTAAACATATAAAGTTGTACAAAATTCTAGTATGAAACGGGATTATCAGTTATCAAGTAGCTGTATTTATCATGATTGATAAAACCCTAATTTATGAAAAAGAATTGATTTGATGTACCATATCGTTATTGAAAAAAGTTAAAATTATGATATTATTTAATAAAATTATGAAATTTCCAGTTTCATACGAAATTCTATGATTGTATTCATTAATTGGAGTTATACAAAAATCAATACAATAATGAGGTTTTTCTTTTATTTTAACTGTGTATTAGTTATTCTAAAACCTGGGTTCATTTTTACAACCAAAGTAAAGAAATACCAGAACTGGTATTTCAGCATGTGATCTTGAAATTTAAGTTTATATTCCTGAAATAAAAATATTGGTAATTTCATTAATTGTTTGAAAAGATCCTTTTTGATTTCATCATCGATACTTGTTTTCAGAGATAATAGTTTTTTCTTGAAAAACATATTTAAATAACTAGAATTAAACTTTGTCATTTTTGTACATTGTCTAGTTTTCAGTGATCAGTGATTTATTTCAGTCTTCATTTTTATTTGTTTTTTTATAAATAAATATTTTTGGTTATGATATAGTTTGATTTGAAAGTTTATATATAAAGCAAATGATAAATGCTAAAGTAGAAACCTGACGAAATGCCTTCTTACCTTTGTAATGATATTCTAGCCAATTTCATTATTGTATCAAATCTTTTAATTACATGATTGTATCGTTGTTAATAACTTGATAATGCATATCACTTCTATTGAAAATATAACTTGATAATGTATATCACTTTTATTGAAAATATAAATTGTTAATGCGTATCACTTTTATTGTAAATATAGCTTGATAATGCATATCACTTTTATTGTAAATAGAATCAAAAGCATGTATATCCAAAAAGAAAAGAAAACCAGTTGATACAAAGGGGAATATAAAAATTTTCTAAAAAGTAAAGAAGCATGTTCTTTTCCTTGCTTTTCATTTCTTCTTTTTATCGCTAATATTTTCCCCCTATTTCTGTCAAGTACACTTTTTTTTTGTAAATTCTTCATATCGAATACATTTTTCATATTTCTCATATTCAACCTCATTCGCATTGTATAATTTGAGTTGAAAAGTTTTTTTTTTCATTTTATTCTACTACACTATTTACAAAAAACACTACTTTTTTAGTTAAAGCTTTACAGCTTTATTTCATTTTATTTAAAATATTTAAATTTAAGCTTTAAAAACTACTTATAGAGTTACTCAGATTTCCTATGCCTGTGGGAATCTAATAACTGTACCTTTAACTGTCTTTAACGGTTGCTTAAATAATTCTTATCTTTATTTATAGTTCCATTTTCGAAGCGGGTATTACTGTAATGAACTGTTTAAGTACAATTAATTCTCTCTCTCTCTCTCTCTCTCTCTCTGTCTCTCTCGTCTTTTTTTCTCTTTAATTCTTGCCGGGATAATTCTGTTGTCCAATGATCATGACTTGGAAGATTCAATAAAATTAATACATAAATAGCAAATTCACCTCGAATGACAAAAGCTTTTAAACGAAATAATTTAAAGCTTTTCTTCACAACTGCATTTTTTTCTATATATCTACAGCACGTATCGTTTATATTTATCTTAAATATATATTTAAACCAAGCCAGTTCATCAATTCGATTATTTAATGATTTAAGCTGATATAATGTCATTTTAATGCGTGTTTTCCTGCTTAATCTCCTTCAATTAAGAGGGTTTTCTTCTCTTTTTACAATAAGTTAACTCAAAAAGTTTGTATTATTTAATTTAAGCTAAATATGTTATTAATTTTCTGGATTTCTAAAAAAGATTTCTACTCCGGTTGCAACAAAAACTTTTTGTAATAAGGTAATTGATCTTTGCTTTTACTGGAACTGTTTTCACTTTCTTGGTTTTAAGTTCGCTAGATTTAAAAAAAGGTTTCTTGAAGTATTTACATAAGTGACTAAGTTTATTTGTCAAAGACTGAGATAAGAAAATATTCTTCGTGGGTTTTTTTTTGCGTTATGGATCTGAAATAGATTTCTTTATCGAAATTTTGAAAAATTTAATTTAGATGATTAAAATTTAAGTAATATTTAGTTTCGGAAGTAAAAAGGGGTGAAATAAAATTTTATAGTTACTCAAAATCATTAAACAATTTTTTCACTTCTATTATATTATTTAATGAATAAAATTGTTTAGTTATTTCCAATTTTCTAGATTAGGTGATTGCATGAATTGTAATTATTTTTTCACTTTGAACATTCATTTTTTAAGAAAAATTAGTACAGTATAAAACAATTAAAATATTTTCCATTATTTTCTACAACTTTTCCCTGTTTTCGTTTAATAAGTCTTGCAATTGATTATCTTCGAATTTTTCGGTCAACCAGGCCGTTGTTTGTCATTTACATCGAAATCGCCACTCTTAAATCATTGAAACCAAAACCGAAAATCGGGATATGACAGAGAAATATGACCATAAGTTTTTTAAAGTGTCTGATGTCCTTCGGCAACAGATCAAACGTAAAAAAACAATGAATGTCGAAAATGCAGTTTGGAATTTTCCAAGATTAAGGTCTTTATAAATTGAATAACTCAATAATACTAGATGGAAAAATTTCAAAATGATGACAATAAAGTACTCGTAAATTGTTAGACCATTGTCTTTTATTTAGTTACTTCGCATGTTTACCTGTAGATGTCACTGATTAAAATCCATGCAAGCTCCTAATATGATACAAAATGCGTGCCAATCGCCCTGATTTTCCTTAATGGAGAATTT
>JAOUZG010030883.1:1893448-1920990 GCA_026289955.1 Argiope argentata | reverse complement strand
GTATAAACTAACCCATCTTCAGAGTTGAGTATTTAGAGCGTTTAATTTCAGGAACTTAAAATAAAAGGAATTTTAGAAACATTTATAAATAATTTTTAGAAACATGTTCACTTTCAGCTGCAATTAAATCAATAACATTTAGTTGTGGTGATAAGAATGAATACCAAGTTTTAATTTCATTCTGACACTCACTTGAGAAGTTAGTTAAAGTATATTTAGCTGATTGCGAAATCTCAAATTTTTACAAAGATTTTTTTTTCGTTATAATAATGTTCCGTTTTAAAGGAACACTAAGGATATTTCGGGATGGACTTTGTAATTTTGAACTGTGATGAGATGAGTGAGGATGATACCTGCTCTGGTATCCCTCCTCTCTCCAAGCTTTCACACCACACCAGCGGTAGGACGTTTGGGGAAGACGAGTTTTAACGCACATATGACCCACTTAAACGACGATTCTTTGGTGGAATCGTGCCTCGAAACCGAAACCCATCGTTTTTGAAGTCCAGGCCTTAGCACCTTGTCATAACGGCCCATATTTTCATTGAAAATACTTATGGTTTAGCATAGTCAGTGAAAATATGTGCCGTTATCACAAGTTAGTCTTAATCTGTCATTTACCAGATTTATTACTCCATGACCCTTTACAAATCTCACGATCGGAGTTTAAAAGTGACTAATGTATATCTGTGGACTGACAGTTTCTTCCCTAATCAGTTATAAGCAGTTTGTTTCAGAGTTTGCTAATTCTCCAGACGAAAGGAACTGGACTGCCAGAAAATAATTAACACAATAAGGCACTTTTTTTCCTAATTTGCTGTATACCTGAAACAATAAATTCTTATTCTTCATTACTGTGTTAGAGGTAAACATTTTAACAAAGAGTGAAATACAAAGGAAATTCCTTTTTTATAACCATAGCAAAAGTGATGCAGGAAAAACTTTCATTAAATATCATCAAAGATGAAAGCTTTAAAAAATCGATTTATTTTTAATAACATTGCGTTTTTAAAGCAACACTTGGGCTATTTCAGGAGAAATTTCGTAATGCTGAATCGTTGTCAGATGACGACGACGACACCTGATCTCTCCCATCTTCCACACCATACCAGCAGAGGGACGTCTGATCCTGTCAGATCTAATTTGTACCATTCCTGCTTACACGACGATTTTTTGGTGGAATATATCTCAAACATGAAACTCTCTGATTCTGAAGCTGATGTCTTACCACTAATACATCGTAGTTCATCAAAAAGACTTGCTGAAATTTACAGTGAAAAATTTAAAGCTTAATTGTAAATTATCTTCTATAAAACTTTTTAGATTATACTGCAGAAATTTGAAATGCTTTAAAAATCAAACGTGAAGCTTTATTTCAAATCATTTGATACGTGATTATTAACAAAGAATTCTTTTTAGTATCAAATCTGAAACAACTGTTCTGAACTGTCAGTAATATGTGAACCAACCCATTCTCGTAAGGATTCACTTTCAAAATGTGGTAACAAAAAATAATAATAATAAGGCATCAAAAGAATCAATGCGTCTTTGTACAAAACTGTTTTTTATCATTCGGTTTTTCTCATAGAAAACTTTTGTTTGCTCGTCTGTGCTGTCTTTGATCAACTATCCGATGAATAGAAAAATAGCAATGAAATTGAGAAACCATGTTATATGTTTCAGGAATTCTAAAGAAGTGGGCAATCAATGTTTGGGAAAATTAAAAAGAATCCTTATAAGTGAAGCAAAATCCTATCTTCGCTCAACTAACCAATTTAAAAAAAGAAATATTAATTAAATTGCCAGACTATGTTATATTTTTCATAAGTTCTAAAGAAGTGAGCCACCAGATTTTGTAGAATCGAAAGAGAATTCTTATAAGTGAAGCAAAAAGCTCACTCTATTTTATAATAAAACCTCCACATCTTCACTTTCTTTGTATAAAGTTCCTTGGGATCTATTTCTTTTTAATCAACTCTAAATAGTTTCTGTTAAACACAGCAAACTCAAAGTTATTGGCAAATGTTTGTGGAAAGGAATTTATTTTTTTTCCAGAGATATTGGTAAGAGATATTCCAAGCATTTTAACATTCTTAACGAGAGCCAAATAGAAAAGACTTAAATTGTTTCTCTAAAAATAATGTGGCAGATTGTTCTATTTAATAAAAATAGTTTCTTCTAGATTAATCTAAACATCTTTCCAGTTAAAAATTTTAAAAAATGGATATTGTTGAACTTTGGAACTAATAAATAAATAAAAACACCTGACCAAAAATTTATATTTTTAATTCAAAAGCCGTTACTTTGAAAAAGTAAAAATGTCTCTTAAAAATCATAGAATATAAAAATAATTTTTGGAAATAAAAAAAATATATATTTCTGAATTTAATTATAAAGTGCATGATTAAATATAGACTCGCACAAAATTTCTTCTACTACTCTTTTAACATTATATCAGTGATCATAGTGAATGCTTTTCGTGAATGTTTAAAAAAGTTTGAATTTGTAGACTTTATTCGAAATAATTCAAGACGTAGATCATATTATTTTTTGGTACCTACATGTGGAAGATCTTCAAAAAATTTGGCATTCTAAAAAGGAATTTGACAATCGTTGTGATTGCATTTACAAAAACACATTTTTCTTTCTTATATTTCGAAAAATTCACACATATTAACTATCAATAATAAAAGATAATAAACATCAATAATAAAATTAATAAATATCAATAACAAAATTAATAAAGATCAATAATCAAAGATAATAAACATCAATAATAAAAATAATAAATATCAATAATCAAAGATGAAAAATGTCAATAATAAAAGATAATAAATATCAATAATCACACATACTAAATATCAATAATGTTACTTTTATACATAGTCTATAGAATTTTTGCACCAATTACAAAACAATATTACTCAAAATTATTTTTAATTCCGCTTTTATTTTGTTTTCCTATATATGCTTGTATTTTATCTTTTTTTTCTTTTTTTTCTTTTGTTCGTAGTTCGGTCAATTACTTGAAGTTTTTACTCAAATCAGTTTAAAAATTGCTTCATTAAAAAGAATAAACAAGCAAAATAAACAACAAGAAGCATTTGAACTTCTCAGAAGGCATCCGAGATTCTTTGAACAGATTCCATCAAAAAGAAGCTGTGAGTAATATTATATTTTACCCAGCAAGTGTGTTACATATTAGTTTAGTTTCGATATATTAGTGTCCCAGTTTTTAAAGTAATACTAGAGCTATTTATAATTTTGAACCATTGCCAGATGACGAGGTCGACACCTGAACTGGTAACCGCACTCCAAAATTGCACGTCACTCCAACGGGAGAACATTTGGTACTGACTGATTTAACATTTGAGAGGCAATACTGTGGCAGAAAATAAATATTCATTTTGTTGTTCTAGTTGGTGAATTTCATAAAATGGCTCTAAAATTCAATTTATAATTATAGTGAAAATTAAAAATGTTTTTTTTGTCTTTTATATAAGGTAGATCTTTTTCATATTTGCTCAATATAAATGAAAATTTTTCCCTTCATTTTTTTTCTGAAAAATACTGGGTAAACATATAATAGAGTTCAAAAGGAATTTTAAAAAGTGTATTTTTCACAAATCTGGGAGTCAGAATCTTTTAACTGTCCTACGAGAGCCCAAAAATTCTTTCACGCACTTCAAAAAGTCATTATTGACTTTAGTTGCATTTATCATAGTCGAACAAAATTAAAAAAAAAAAAAACTTTTTTAGGGATAATGTCTCAGATCAAATTTGAACTTTCAAGCTTGAGGATTTTCCGAGTTATCCAAAAAATTTCGAGTTCACAAACATACGAAAAGAACAAAAAGACTGGAAAATAGCCAAACAGAATGCAGATTTCATATTAAATTTGATGTAATTTTAGAATTCTAATGTTAAAATTGCGCTAAATTCTTTCCCTATAGTACTTTCTGATTTTTAATTCTCATTCTCTAGTATATCGGGACAGGTAGACACTCAAATAGACTTTCCCTTTGACTTTTCCTTTTCCTTTCTTCATAATTTTAATAAAAATATTCTGTTCTAATGGAAATTCTGCATTCCTGAATTTGATTTCTAACACATTTTTTTAATTATTGTGCGTACAGACAAAAATTGAGAAATTTTTTTCTTCTGAAATCTGAAAATCCGAAATTCCGAAAACGAATTTCTCAAGAACTACCAAAACCTTTTATTTGTATATTTTGTGTAAGAAAAAGTAGAAAACACCTTTTATGAAAAAAAATTAATAACAAGCTCATAAATTATTTCTAAGTTTTGAATACACAATTCTTTTTAAATCACATAAATATATCATCTGATTTTCATCGAATCTCTTTTGGCATAATAATGGCTTATTTTAGTACCGTTGAAATCAAATAACAATTCTGTAATAAATTACATTAAATGACAGAATCATTTTATTGATGGCAAAACTGTTTTTCAAAAGACATACTTAGTTTCCCCAGGGTTTATTGTGACATTAAAAGCATTTGAAGCTGAAATTGTGATTCCTTCGCTAACTTCATTAGCAAGTTGAATGCAATTATCTTAAACTAACTGCTCAACATGTTTTTGCATCTACTTTTTCTCAACTCGATTTTCATTTTTCTGAAATTACTTTTTTGTCTTTTTTTTTTTTTTAAAAATATCTGTCCTAAAGAATGGCCTTAGGAACAGATTAAAGTTTATTATATATTTTGCAAAGCAACATTTATCCGAAGTAAAGGAATTAAATTTATTTCAATCAATTTTCTTTTCATAAAAATGAAATGTTACTAAAGATGAGAGAATCTGTACGATGAATAAAAAGTGATCTTTTATTAAATTTCAAAGAAATGAAACATTGCTGATGTTGTTTACCAATAAAAATCTTTAAAATACGAATCCCCGAAAAAATATGCAGTTGATTAAAAAAAGAATAAGAAAGCAATATCAACAGAAAAATATTGATAAGAGATTATTTTTCATACATTGACATCTAATTTTATGATATACTTCACTTTTTCGAGTTTTAAATTTCATTGCATTTTATCTCTACAAAATATTTGATTCAGAACGGCAAATGAAAAAAAAATGAATTTTAACCAAATGAATAACCTAAGTAAAGTTTCAGTGAAGTGTACGATGTTATTGTTTTTTGCGTCTACAATTTTATGGGACAGTCATCAACAAAACTGATCACCTCTGTAATTGCTTTTATTATTGCATTTTTACAAAATTAGTGGGGATGGATTAAAATAATTAATTAATTAAAATCTCGAAACTTTCCTGTTACATTTATCACTTTTTCAATTTCTATTATTAGCTCACACTCATCCTATATATATATATATATATATATATATCTTTAAATTTTTTAAATTTTCAATCGTTGATAAAATATTTTCTATTCAGCCAAACAAGTTCAAGTAAATTTTTTAAAACTTGTAGTAGATGACATTTAATGTTAATACAGTTTTTTCAAATATTACTTCATTATTTTTTTATTAATTAATTAAAAAATAACTTTCTTGCCAAAAATTTTCCTTCCCCCCCCCCACCAAAAAAGTAATAGTTTGTCTCTCCCCCCCCCCCGCTCATGAGATTAGGCTTAACATGTTTTGGGCCGATTATTTTAAGCAATTCTGTTTATTTTCCCAATGTTTGATGCATTTAAAATTAAATATTATTAATCAATCGATTTTCCGATTCATTTTGAAGTACTTTCGAATTAAAATAATACAGAATAAAGAAAATTAAATATTTCTAATCTTTATTGCATTACCCCGTCTGGTGTTGAAAATGCATGCATTTTGCGCTTCCAAAATTGTCTTTAAATCCTCAATTGGCTTTGGAAATTCAGTGCTAGTATAATTTTTTCCTCAATTATTTATAGTAACTTTAATTTTTAGCATGGGATAGCCTGGTTGGTAGGGCGTTGGATTCGCATCCTTTAGGCTCCGAATTCGAACCGGAAAGCCGAAGATTCCCTTGTGTTTGTAGAACGTTAAATATATCGTGGTCACAAAGTTCTCCATGTGGGGAGTAATACTACTGGGGGTACTGGTTCAGAGGTGATCGTTCTCTGAGATCTAAATTACTGCATGAGGATGAATGAAGTCCATACTGTAAAAATAATTTTGTCACGTTTTTGAGCTACAAGTCATACTTCTGCTTTCGGATGCTCAAGGGTCCTACCCTCAGAAACTATTGCACCCTTCCTTCTATTGTAAAGCTGGACAAGATTACAACAACAACAGGTGTAATTATTTAATACAAAGTTGCTAAAATAAAAATTTTCTAATTACCTCAATAGAAATTGATTTTATCAAAGTATTTTCATATTACTTGCTTTCTCTTAATTGATTGTTAATAATGAAAATAACCAACAAAATATTTTCAATAAAGTAACAAAATATTTTCGTGAAAATTTCAAGGGCAATAAAGTTCTGGAAAATGGCGCATCCAGTGTTAAATGAATCGTAAAACCATTTGGCGCCATCTCCGAAACTATTATATATTTCTCAATTTTTTTATATATTTATTTAAAGAACATAACTTTTCTGCTTAAGTAAGTGAAACAAATTTTTAAATTCAAAACAAATATTTTTTTCAAATTTTTTAAACCCTTCTCTGATTTAAAAAAAAATGAATTGTAACGTAGTAAAATTTTTACATAACAGCAAAGTTGGGACATTAAAATGAGGGATTTCTATATATACTGGCATATCTTTAATAGCTTTTGAAATATTTCAATAAAAAACCTGCAAAATTGTAACTATCGATTGGAAATGGAATACACCTACTTGTTGAATGATTGAATAATGTTTCTAATTGTTTCTATTGATCTATTTGTCAGTATGCATAAGTTTCAATTACTATTACAAAATCTCCAATTGATAATTTGTAAATCAGATGCTTTTTATGTAAAATGAAATTTCCTATCTTATGAAAAATAAATATATTTAATCAGTTGATAGAAAAGATGCAAAATATTGAAAAATTCTTATTAGAAAAAAATCTCTCTCTTTTTTTTTAATATTTAAAAATAGGTGACTAGATATGCGTACAACGCATATTTAGGAATTTTTAAATAAAATTTAAACACCAGTTCTATAGTTTAAATATTTAAAATTTCGTTCACGGATAGAATTGATTTTGTTGGCGACTTGGAATTTCATATGACGATGCGAATTGCCATACTTATTAATAACAATCAAACATAATAAAAAATTTCGTCTGTCATATTGAAAAACATTTTTTATCCAAGAATTAAAATGAATGCTATTTATTTGATGTTCTATTGGGTGCAATTAATTTTTTATGTAATTAAGCATGATTATATATTTTTCTGAAGTATGGAAATTAAGATTTGTAACGGAACTGTGGCAACGTCACCTAGAGGAAACATCAGCGCCACCTAGATCAGTATCCACCTCGGCCATCATAGCCAGTCGATCTCCAGCCAACATAGAGAGAGCGTCTCGATTGAGGACTGTCCTTTGTTTTTCGTAAATGTCTTAATTGTTTTCGTTATGTTGTCCCTTTTGTTATATAACTGTTTGTGTATGTGTTTATGTTTAGTGAATGTCTACAAATAAATAATGTTAAAAGCTAGCCGTGGTAGTTATTGAAGACAAACGGTTATAGATTGAAATAAATAAAATTTATCTTCACTTTTATTGTCGTAGGAATAAGATCCTCTGCTTTAAACTAATAATTTTCGTAGTAATTTCATAAATTTTACATACAGATAACAGAAGTGGTTTCCATCATAAAAATCCATATTGAAAAATCGTTTTTACGATAATTTTCCTTACTTGTGAAAATTGAAGTTTGTGAGCTACAGAACAGCTACTCACGTATCACATTCGCTTGCACAGCTCCTTCTTACAGGGGAACAACTTCAAACATGTCACAGATAGAACAGATAAAGAACAACAATGTCCAAAACAAGACTCGAACCTAGAACGCCCAAATCACAGCTAAAGACGCGCTACCTCTCTGCCAGGACGCCGATTTAGTTATATATTAACGCCTTGTTTTAAAGAAACATTAGGGCAATTTTGGGACAGATCTCGTAATTCTATACCTACGCTGGTTGACGAAGACGTCACATTTGAGTTGGCACCCCGTCTCCAAACTTCTACATCACATCGGAGGGAGAAAGTTTGGCCTTGACGGGCGCTAGACCTGCTTGTATGACTGTTCTTCAGTGAAATCAGGTTTCGAGCTTAATACCCACCGGTTCCGACCCGAGACCTTAACACCAGCTAACCACGGTCTTCAAATTTGATAAAAAGAATATGGACATCCTTCACTGCAAAAGTATGCACTTTTATATCCCTCTTGAGGCTCATTCAATTCTTATTGAATCTCTCGTTTTGTGTTGCTGCTCTTAAATGTTTCACGCTCATTTGTTTATGTGCGATTATCAGAAACAACACCAATGCTATTTTCATTCGAAGTAGATAATAAATCATGTGTTCTCATCATATAATTGTATTGCATGAAAACTAAAATATAATTTTAAAAGGACTTAAAAACAAATTTAAAAATCCTATCACATATTCGTAGCTCATATTTGATAAAATTCCGCTTACTGCATTTTCAATCTTCTTTCCTTGATGTTTGATTTCTCTAATAGGATTCGAATTAAAAGCAACAATATCGTCAACTTCATATGCAAATTAATGATTATTGATCACTTTATTTATTGTTTTTTTACTATGATTGTCATCATATTTGTATACGTATTTTCCTTGTATTGCAGATGAATACTGTTATTGAAAATACTTAAAATGCCACTGAAGCTGTTGCATTAGAGTAATAAAAGTACAGTATTCTTATTGAATATTTTCGTTTTGTATTGCGGCTCTTAAAGGATTCATGTTAATTCGATTATAGTATCATTGATGATGATGATGTCGTGTCCCCTTTTTACCACGGAAAGAGGGGTGCAATTCATTATCCAAAAAAAGAATCATAAACATGATTAGATTTCTAATTGATCATGGAGAACTGTTACGGCTCGATTAAGCTCATAAATTTTTGAGTATCATTTAATATCACGCATTTTTATATTAAATCCTTTTAACCCTTCAAGTTACTAATTTTTTTAAAATTCTCTCATATTTTCATCCACATTGTACATTATGATATCATTCATCCATTTTGTTGTACTCCAGACCTTCTTCACTCTAATTTTTATCACTTATTGTTATGTTATATGTCTGTGTATTTTGTCTCTTGTATGTTTCTTTCCAATAATGTAACAACTTTGTAACGTTTTTTTTTTTGGTTTTTAATAAAGTCCACCTACATCTATACCAAACCGGAAAGGGGCCATTTGAGCCCTAGAAACGGAGGTGTGGTGTGGTGTTAAGTGTTAAGTAGCTTCTGAGGGTATGGGCCCCTGAGCACCCGAGGGCAGAAGTCTGACTTCTAGCTCATATGAGGATGAAACACACAACCCTACACGCTTGCACAACCCCTTTTTACAGAGGGTGTCCTATCTGTAAGATTCACACATCTTACAGATAGGACACAGAAAAACAACCATACCCGAACCGGGACTCGAACCGAGACCTCACAGAACACGATGAAGACGCGCTACCTCTGTGCCAGAAAGCCGGCGATTATTGTGTCATTAGCAGTAGCCATTCACATTCAAACTAGATACTAAATCACTTGTTCTCACCACATAATCTTATTGCATGAAAACTAGAATATTATTTTAAAAGGACGAAATACTTAGCGCAAAAATAAATTTAAAAAACCTAAGATGCATTCGTTGCACATATCTGATAAAGTAACACTAATTTCCTTCTCATTCTTCTTTCTATGATGTTTTGTTGGTAATGATTCGAATTGAAAACTGCAATATCTCCAACTTCATATACAAATTAATGGTCACTTAATTCCTTTAATTATTGCATTTTTACAGAGATTGAAATCATGGTTGTATATGTAATATCTGTAATCCAGATGTATGGCTATAAATGTGATGGGTAACATTATTTAACACAGATTTATTTGAACTTTTTATATGCATTATTTGTTTTAACAAATTGCGGAATATTCTGCTCTATATTTATGAATATTAAAAGGATTTACCTATAAATACTGACTTTTAGTTAAGTATTTACAAATGCTGATGCTTAATAATTTTTCTCTTATTTCATATCGCTTCAAATATGTGAATTTTTATTTGACACTCTTCCTAGAAAGAAAAAGGTTGGCATCTAATTTCAAAAACTTTTTGATTCCACTTTTCCTGGTTAAACTATATTTTTGTCGAGTTCGACCTATAAATTGATGCTCCATCATGTTTAAAAACACTACCAGAACTTCCTAGAATGACTATTTTGTTTATTTAAAAAAAACTGTTTCTAATAAACTGTATCTTCGGATTCTTATCCAATCTCACTGGGTTTTTTAAAATATTTATTGTAAGTTTTCTTTTGGCATTAGGGTATATCGGATTTTGTTCCATTCCCATTCCATTTCAATCCCTCAATCAAATCTAGGATTTAACTATTTCTCTGATATAGTGAGTTCACACGAGACCAACCATTGCGCGCAATCGTTGTCCTTACGCTGTTGTCTTAGTATTGTCCTTGTATGAACAGTTGAGACAACGTTGTTGGGACAATGGCAAATGGTTGTCTAGTCAGGACAACCGTTTGCCATTGTCCCATTGTGCTCACGTGATTTTTCAGGTAGTAGACACGTGATCTTCATGTCTCGTCGAGACAACCGTTTGCCACTGTCCCATTGTGGCCACGTGATTTTTCCAGAAGTAGACACGTGATCTATTGGGCGCAATATTTGGCCTCATGTGACCCCTCCCCCTCTACTTTCTTTTAGTCTTTTCTTCGAAACGTCTTGTTGTTAAATTCGAAATTCATCCCAGCCATTACTATTCTTTAAATAGTTAACTCAGAAAGTTTACTCAAAGAATTCAAAACAATTCTTGATTCTTCTCAAAGAATTTTCTGTAAGAATTCTTAATTCATACTAGTAAAATTTGCATCTATGGAGTCGATCTAAATCTCGGTTTTTCTCGTCATTCGCTGTGGTTGGAAATATTAAATCGCCATAAAACATCATTTCTTTCAGCAAAATGAGTTATGCTGATTTACAGGTAAGATTTTAAACTTTGTTTCTTTATCGTTTTCTACAATTTTTTCTCAGTAGCTTTTTTTTTTTTTGTAAATGGTTTCTTTAAATACTACAATAATTCTTGATGCATCTTAATAACATATTTTTCTTGTAAATCATGCTTAATATTATCCGATCAAACGAATGGCCATTTAGTATGTCATTTGTTATTATTATGTTACTTATTATTTTACAAATGTGGCCATGGATCCTCCTAAAATATTGAGAATGTTAATGGATGTTTCCTTTTAACTGCTAAATCTAATGTTTTGTTAACTTCATCTTTTGCTATTTCGACTAAACTATAAAAATACCAACTAATAATCTAATAATTAGAAAGAACAAAATTATGATTAGAAATTTTAGAATAAATTAAATAATTATTCTAAAGCAATAAATGAGAAAAAAAAAGTAATGCTTATTTGAAATGAGTGTTAAAAGTAATCGTCTGTAAAAAAACAATTATTTAAATAGTTTTATATATGATTTTTTAAATTTAAAATTAGAGATATCCGTGTTCAGAAGACAGACGATTTTTTAAAAATATCTGATATTGTCGCATGTTTTTATAACAGATTCTAATAAATTAATGAATATTAGCAGTCAATAATTTTAACAAACGTATTAACTGCATTTTATTTTGGGATTCTTTTTTCGAATTATATCAATACAAAAAGAATGGAAAGAATATGAGGATATTTAAGGATGGATATTTTAAACGTATTAATGGAATATGTTTTCGTATAAGATTATTTGTTTAACTATTAATTATTTTATAAAAATTAATTTATTATTTAAATTGCTCATTTATTTGACCAATAAATACCCGAACAAATCTTAAGTAATCCCTGTTGTACAAAATCCTAGTGTCAAAATTACAAAAACCCTGTATGTATGGATGAAAATATGTCATCAATAAATTAGTTTAGTAATTATTTTAGAATGAATTATTTATGATTATACATATTGAGATATAAGCTTTAAATATTATGTGCTTACATATATTTTGATGACTTTTTCATTTTAAAAAGGCATCTATAGAAAAAAATTGATACAATATATATCAATCGAAAAATTTCTTTAATTTTCTACAACTTTTCCCCCATTTTTGTACAATAAGTCTTGCAATTTATTGTTTTGTTTTCATTGATCATCATTGACATCCAAAAAGCTTTTCGTTAACATCTAAATCCTCATTATTAAATTCTTGAATCCAAAATCGACAATTGGGATATGACGGACCAGCATCGTAATCATAAGTTTCTAAAAGTCATCATCATCATAAGTTTCTAAAAGTCATCATCATCATAAGTTTCTAAAAGTCATCATCATCATAAGTTTCTAAAAGTCAATATCATCATCATAAATTTCTAAAAGTCAATATCATCATCATCATAAGTTTCTAAAAGTTGTCGTCATCATAAGTTTCTAAAAGTCGTCGTCATCATCATCATGAGTTTCTAGAAGTGTCTGATGGGCTTCAGAGCAGATTTCTTCAAATTAAACAAAAGCAATGAATGTCAAATACACAGTTTGGAGTGTTGTATGATTGAGGGTCTTCTTATACACTGAATAATTCAATAACACTAAATGGAAAAACTTCCGAAATGATTATATAAAAGTAATAGTAAATTCGTTAAACCCAAAACCATGGTCATGGTTTTGGGTTTAACGAATTTACTATTTACTATGGCCATGGTTTCATACAGATACTTCGAATGTTTACTAATAAATGTTGATTAACATAAATACAAGCACCTAATAAGATATGGGCCCAATAGCTAACTATTAACTCGTCCCTAATAAGATAAGGTAGTTATATTTGAATGATAAAACATTTACTTATATATTCTTGCTGTAATCTGAGGTTTCCACATAAAACTCGGCTTCACTAAGGATCAATTAAATATGTCCACATAAAACCAAACAACCTTTGTTGGAATTATAGAAGGAACCAATTTAGAGAACGTTCTCTTCGTCTGACCACTGCTCAGAATTTTGAGTTACGTCCCAAAATAGATTGCGTTTCTAATAAAATGGAATATAATTAAACTAAATGAAACCTATTGAATAAATTCAATTCGCTGTTACTGAGATCCATAAAGTAAAATTGGAAAAAAAATCATGTCATATGTAAGAAATATTGAAGTTGGCTACATGATACTCAAGGTCATGATGTGTCAGTATTTATTCGGATCTACTACCATACCCTTAATTTCTTTCAATTTTGTTTGAAAGATAACAAATAGATTGCTTACTTTTATTCGAATGACTGACGGTATTTATACATAATGAAAGATGCCTTTTCTACAAACAGTTTGTCATTTTTTTTTTGTATGCAAAATATAGAAAGCAATGTAATCATCCAAATATTTGATCTATCTGTCTGAATAAAACTAAAAATACAACTAGCCGGATGGTTGAAATTTCGTGTATTATAGATGCCTGCATACTTTTGGATGAAATCCGTCGGTGGGAAATCCTGTCTTCCTTCCATCAAGATGTGAACTCGATAGCATAAAAACACAACTGATTAGATGAGTGAAACGTCATATGTATTCTTATACTAGAATAGTATTGTATTAAATAGATGAAATTTAATTTTTGTTCTTGAAATGAATTTTAAGGCGCACTTGAAAAACTAATTAGTGTAGAGTTCAAAATATGCACTTTTGCGTATTACGAAACTTATATTTTGTATTAATGCGGAAAATTGAGGGTCCCGTTGGTTTAGACTATTTTTCATAAAAATTTCAAGTCGATAATTTTGCAAAACGAATTATTCCATTTTCGATAGCCGAGTAATGTGACGGCGACAAATATTTTTTATATACTTTAACCCTTTACTGCATGAATTAATAAAGCGTTGAAAAAAACTGTTTTACGGTGGAAATAGCTTTAATTATCAATAAAATATATTAAAAGAAAAATAATGAAAAAGTTTTATATTTTGAATTTTTCTACGGAATCATATGAGCTCGTATGCACTGAGACAAAAACCATTCCAGTTGAAAAGCGGAAAAATTATTATCCGTCGATAAAGATAAGTATATCGACTACCTGAAAGTATTTTTTTTTTGTCAAAAAGTACTTACGTTTTACATTGTTATCGTTTTTTGAAAACGAATCACTCGCACTTCAATTCTGCTTTTTCACCCACTTGCACAAAAGGGAGGTTATTTCGAAATGTCATAAAATCATACAGTTTTTTTATTATTATTATTTCTAAATGTATATATGATGGATTAAAATATTTGAATTATTTTATAATACTTAATTTGGAAATAAAATTGAATGAAAACTGTTTTACTATATATGGGCCTACATGCGGTAAAGGGTTAACTTGAGTTGTGTTTGAGATGGAATTCTAGAACCGATTTTGCATTCACTTGCTGATGTCATTGTTCTTAAATGTTTCACACTGAAGTACTTTGAAGGATAAGACACTATTTCAAAACATAATTGTCAATTAATAATTAAATTTTGATTCCGTATTAGTGGCTCTATCTCAGTTGGCTCACTATTACATAAAACTGCCAGTAATTCTTTTTCATTCTTATTTTAACTCGTGTTTTGCTAAATGTTTTCACGCTCTTTTTTTACTTTATATATTTTGGGAATTAGTAATTTTGGATATCTTTTATGAAAATAATTGATATCTAACTTTAAAACTTGTTAAATTTCAACAACATTTTGGAATCTAGAATTTTACGAATAACTTGCTTTCTTTGCATGAAAAACTTTTTAATTAAAGAAAAACCGTGATTTCAAGACAATGGAATGGCTTGTTTCTTTAAATGTTTAATAAGAGAAAAGCTGTCATAAAATATATGGGTGCAAGGAAACAAACAAAAATCTCAACTTACAAGTATGAATGAAAGTTTAATGAACATTAGAAGGTATTTTCTGTAAGAAAAAAAAAAACATAAGCATGTTTTTAAATTTGTCCATATGCATATTTTTCCCCAATATTTTGGCTCTAAAGACATCAGAAGATCAGAAGAAAACGGAAGTTCCTGGCTTCAACAGGAATTCCATACTAAGGTCTAAACATATCATAATAGTAACTGTTATTTTACGTTAAATGTATAAAAAGTTTAAATAAATGTATTCACATAATTAAAAATAATGATTTAATTTATATAGTTGTAAGTGTTTTAAGAATTCGAAAATTGTGTAGAAAATTTATTTGATATGACTTTAGAGAATTCCGAGTTCACTCGAAGTGTACATTTCCATCAACTAGCCATGAAAGGCTTTCCCTTTAAAGAATACTCATAGATTTTATATGAAAATGAAAAGTGCATGCAATTTGAAAGAGTTGGTGAGAAAGTGAGGAACATAATCGTAAAGTGTATGCAATTTGAAAGAGTAGTTGAGAAAGTGAGGAACATAATCGAAAAGTGCTTCGATACGTAATGCCATTCACCTATAGGAGACAACTTGAAGAGGAATATTATTGACATCGCCTTTTTGTCACGAAATAAATCATGAAAATAGTTTCGTTTTTTTTTATGTGTTTTAACTGCACGAATAATGGTTAATTTTTCTAAGAAAAGAAAGAGCATTGCTATGGCTTGCAAGAAATAATGCCCTTTCCTTTTATTCAGAGCAGATTTTTTAGCACTTTAACTGCTATGAATTTTGTGTAAATTAGATGTAAATATTTCTAAATTGTTGCCTAAATATTTGTAAATAGTTTAATTCTATAAAATTAATTGTAATGGAATCGCGCTTCACCGATAAAAGACTATTCTAAAAGAATTTACAACAGAAGATCGACATATTTGACCAATCTGGTGATATAGGTGCGTTCATGACATAATGAGGTCACTAACGGTTTTTACTACATCCTAAAATGTGTTGTAGAAGCTAAGAAATAAAGGTTTATTCTTATAGAATAGTGGAGAAATTTCCAGTTTTACCTGAAAGAAACACGCCGTTTCTAGGTTTGTCCCGCCCACTTCAGGGGACGCTATTAAGACTCGCCTTAAAGACGGGCAATTCAGTGGAGCTCTGAAAGAGAGCTATGTTTGGTTGGCTTAGAGAGACCGTCTTTTCTCTAGCTTCTGTTATTTGAAATTAGCAGATTAAGTAGTGAATTTCAGTGAATTTTCGTAGCTTGAGTTGCGAATATTTAATACACGTTTTCATAGGCAATAAAGTCTACATCTTTTTTTTAGAGCTCTTGTGTGAGAATTACTATTATTCATAACAATACATATAGAGTCTCTTTTTAACATTCTATGAGCCCGAGTAACTTTTAGGTCACATTTTAATTAATCGACATTTTACAAAAGAATTATATTTACTTTTTTTCATGAGATGGCGCATAAATCTTAACTCTATGACGTTGCAAACACAACCAATACTAGTATTCATGACCACTGCTCAGCTCATCAACCCGAAATAGCAAAATAATTGCTCTGCAAACTGTTGACAGTAAAACGCGAAACTATTTGATCTGATTGTAATTATTTGTGCATTTGTCAATGATTACCAAACTATGTTTATGGATGCGTGTACATTTTTGTCTTACACCAATGCAAATTTTTAATGGACTTTCACATATGAGCTATTATACACAGAATTGCAAATTTATAGACCGGTGTGACTTGAAAGTCACATAACGATTATAAAGCAAAAAAAAATGCTTAAATACAAACATTTGTTTTCATTTGCATATATAGGTTTATAATTTCTGGGATTTCGTTCCTACATTATTATTTTATTTATTTTTTTAAGTTAAAAATATTTTATTTATTTTTTTAAGTTGATAAAGTAAAAGAAATTATATTACAGATTCTTATAAAACGGACAAAACTGTATAAAATTCTATACATTTTTAGTCCTACAGAGGTCATTGCTACAAATTTCCTTACACATAATTGAGGCTATCTAAAATTTGCAAATTTGAGAGAAGTGATATTCATCAAATTAGAGGAAGTAAGACAAATTTTGAGATAACAGTTCACAAAACCTCAATATATAATTTAAAAGAACTAAAATCGCCATTGGATTTTAAAAATCCTGCAAAGGGTTTCCAATATTTTAGAGACAAAATTGTTTTCTCAATACATGCGAAATAATGTTAGATTCAAACAATAGCGGCACAGGTAATAAATCATGAAGAGGACACTTAGTAATAAATCATTCAGAAGCTTTCAAGTTGTGTTGAGCAAAAATTTCATATCGAAGAAAGCCGTATATATAGCTGATACTTTTGTTATTATGCCTTTTCAGTACTTCATTTATATTCTTTTATTAACCCCTTCGCATACAATGACGAGTCTGGCACACGCATCGAATTATTGAATTTTCATTTTCAATTCTGCACCTAAGCCACAGAATTAAGTATTTAAATACACAAAAATCAGTTCGAAACGCTTTAATATCCCAAATGGTTCATATATTATTTTTAAAAATCAAATTAACAGTAAATGACCAAAATAGGATGTGTCATCAAATTAGAATGTTAGATAAATTCGTATGTTAAGAGGCTAAGAGAAATAAATTAAAACATTTGGCTGCATCTATAAAATAATTTTCAAACTTCTCAGATTTTACAAAACTGAATCTAATTTCAACGAATTTTCATAGAGAAATAATTTTTAATTCAAAACATAGCTTTCAGTGAGGCGTGAAGAGAACTAGACTTCTAAAAAAATTCTTTGGTTTTGAAGTCATGCCAAATTGTATTTCAAAAATCTTATAATATGGATAAAATTTTATCAGAACAAATTATTATTAATAAAAAGTAAAGGCGAAAAGTCTTTTTGAATAATAAAATGAAATGAATTTAGAAAATAATAAACAATAAAGGAATAAGCAGTTCAAAATAGATAGAGCCTGACTGAAATGTCAGAATCCTTCTTTTTTCCTCTCTGATACGCTTAATCGCATATTCTGCTATAAGAAGGCTTATTGGGAAAATAAGACTTAACATAAACAGTTACGGTGGTAGCAGAAGATGAGTTCCTTCAATGCATACAGTGTAACTGCTTTCGGAAGAAGCTCCATTGCAATAAGTGTTTTCCATTAAATATCCTTTCTTTCTAATCCTTTAAGTGTATATCCAGCTTATTTTTAATACATTTTGATATCTCTCTTCCAGGAAACAATAAGTGCCGTGTAATGATCGTTTTTTTTGTATAAGTCTAATCTTTAAAGTAAAAAACATGAGAAAAAATGATTATTTTTAAATTGGGAATGTCGCGGAAAGTTAAGGAATTTTTATAGCTCAATTTAAGCCACTTTTGAAGCTTTTAGAGTATTATTTGATCATATTTCAAATGTTGATCATGAAAAAGTTCCTGGAAGCAGAAATAATTCAAATTTTATTTTGTTCATAATTTCATATAAGCGTTTAAGCATACAAAATAGAATTAAAATCTGAAATTTATTCGTTTTTACTTCGATATTAACCCCTTGACATACGAATTTATTTAACTTTGTCATTTGATAACTCGTCCTATTTTGGTAATTGCTTATTAATTTGATTTTTTTAATAATCTATGGAGCATTTAGGATAACAAATCATTTCATATCTATTTTTTCGTATGTAAATACTTAATTCTGTCCTTAGTTGCATACTTGAGGATAAAAATTCAGTAATTCGATGCGCGTGTCAGACACGTCATTGTATGCGAAGTGGTAAACATAGTTTTAACCCTCTGAACTCCGAAAAATAATTAGATGCAAATTCATCTAATACAAAGATTTGTTTATTGCTATGAAAAATAAATATACATAATTCTTTTAAGTTGAATTTTTTTGAAAAATTAATCTACATCTTTTAACCATTGTGTAGGCGTTTTTAACAATTAAATTTGAAAAATAAATAAAACGTCAAAATGATGCCCAATCTTGAATGACGAGTCAAAGGATTAGTCTTACAAGGAAAGAAATGTTTATTGATAATGGAAAAAACTAATAAATATGTACTTGTTTCTAGGGGAATTTAATATTAAAGATTTTATCCGTTTATGTACAGAAACTCATTCTTCAAGAAAATAAAAAAATTAAAATTGTGTTCCATGGTGATATCTTATCAAAGGAGAGTGAATCTATATCATTCATTATCTTTTAATGTCTTTCAGTTTTCAAATACATTATTTCAATTCTCTGTAACATGGTTCCATTGCACAATTATGAAATGTATTCCATAAAGATGTGAAATGATTCTCTTATTAAAACAGATTGCTTAGCAGATGAGGGTTAAATCTAGTTCTTCACTATTAACTTATTTGAAACAAAAATGGTAATCATTTTCAGAAAAAACAGAAAAGAATATTATGAAAACGCAATTTATTCTTCATATACCTTTTTAACACCACTTTAGTAGAGAAATATTTTAATTCTAGAATTCTAACTAACAAATACGAACGTTATCTTTGAATCGCCAAATTGTTGAACCTTATTCAAATGAAACCCAGCTTACATTTCTGATTATTTTCTTATGTATAACGAAATAAAAGATTGTTTCATTGACTTAATATGAGTTTATAATAAACAATGTTTAAAATTCCCTATCTAAGCTATGTTGAACTAAACAGAATTTCCCATCTTATGCCTGTAGCTATGTACGTGATAGCATTTTGGTGTTCTTCAATGTTTTATTACAACTGAAGTGTCCAAGAATGCTCTTTCCCGTACAAACATACTTCATTTGCTATTCAAGTGATCTCAGCTTCTCAGATGAAATGTCACTATTAGGAATTCCTCTTTCATCGCCTCTGAAATATGTGCGCTAATTCTATTTGTTCTCCTCATTATTATCTGCTGGAATAAAATAATGATTTTCTGGCAGAGAGTCATCCTCATAACCATCTCGATGTTTCTTTTTTCAATTCCTACTATTAGCTTACATTCTCTCCTCATATATTATATGTATGTCTGTATATAATATCGTTCAAATTTTCAATCGTTAATAAAATACTTTTTATTCATCCAATCAAGTTCAAGTAAAAAAATTTTAAATTTGTAGTGGATGATATTTTATATTAATATAGTTTTTTTTAAATATTAACTCATAAACTTTTTAATTAATTAAAAACTAGCTTTCTCACCAAAAATCATTTCCATGCCGCCAAATAAGTAACGAATTCAGCTTTTTTCCACGCACTAATGAGGTTATACTTAACAAGTTTTCCACCGATTATCTTAAATGATTCTGTTAATTTCCTTGACGTTTGATGCATTTAAAATTAAACATTGTTAATTAATTCATTTTCGCATTCACTTTGAAGTACTTTCAAATAAAAATAATAAAGAGTAAAGAAAATTAAATATATCTAATCCATATTGCGTTACCCCAACTGGCGTTGAAATTTCACGCATTTTGCGTTGCCACAATCAACTTTGAATCCTCAATTGGCGATGAAAATTCAATGCTAGTATAATTTTTGGATCAATTATTTATAATAACTGTAATTGTTAATCCTGGATAGCCTGGTTAATAGGGCGTTGGATTTGCATCCCTTCGGTTGCGAGTTCACACCTACCAGCCAAAGATTCTCTGTGTGTGGTGGATGTTAAATCTGTCATGGTCACAAAGTCTTTCATGTCGAGAGTAATATCACTGGGAGTACTGGGTCAGAGGTGATCGTTCTCTATTTCAGATCTAAATTACGATCTGTGGGTCAATGAATGAAATGCATGAATGAAGGCATTCCCGTTAAAAGGGTTTGTAATGTATGTGACCTAGAAGTCTGCGCATGGGTACTCAGGGGACCGTACCTTCAGAAGCTACTGCACTCCTCCTTCCATTGTAAAGCGGAACAAGAGACCAGCAACGATTGTAATTATTTAATAAAAAGTAACTAAATTAAAAAATTTCCTAACTTCCTAAATTTTTCCTAATTACCTAATTTGGAAGTGATTTTTAAAAGTTTTTTTTTATTTTACTTGTTTGTAACGAGCTTCATGTTTTGAATCTGCGAAATGATTTAAACCGTTACAAATGCATCAGCAAATGAGCCTCAATTATTTGCAATTTATATTATATTTACCTACCAACATACCTTATCAAAATGACAAATTAATAAGAAAAGGTAGAAAAAAGTTTGAATGTATGATTTTTTTTCTGAGCGACTAAAAATCGATCTTGACGCAATGGGTTTAAATATAACTTATTTAAAATAGTGAACAAATAAAAGCTTTAAATTTTGTTAATTCCGTAGACTTTTCCAGTAGTCTGAAATCTTCCGTAAGTCAACTCAACTATTCAAAGCTAATATTAGTTGAATGTTATTTGAGAAAAACCATTTGGATTGGCATCCGTCCACAGAGTTCGACGGATAATTAATTTTCTGGCCCTAAATAATCAGAAAACTTTGAAGGGGAATTTCAACTGCTAACGACAGCTAAATTGATTTTCGAACGGAAGAAAAACAGTTGAAATAAACTTCCAGACAGACTCTGTTTGATGTTTTATTTTATATAGATCCTTTTCAAAATTCAGAGAGTGAGGTACTAATGAAGAAATATAGATAGTTACTGTTTAAATGAAATCGATCGATATCTTATGCCTTCTCAATCTTCAAAATACTAAGAAACAGCTGACTAATTGGGTGAAAAACCGAATTCTTGATACGTCTAGCACGTTAAAATTGTGAAATGCACCAATTTCGTTTATTGTGTCTGTCACTTCAAATGTATTTATCACATTTTTTTTGTACATTTACTTAATTTGACCTGTTTTCTTTTTGTAAAGAATGGGACACTAGAGCCACTTTTTCTTTTCTCCAAGGAGTCGCATTTTACAAATTTTGAAGACATGGATTCTCGATGACAATGAACTATTTTTCATAAATAAGTTTATAATTTAATTAAAAAGGCTCTTCTTTGGTAATTTGAAAATAAATTGATTCCATAATATTTTATAAATTAAAGACTAAAAAAAATGAACATAATAATTAAAATAACATTTTTTTGCACTGCCATAAATGTTTTAAGATAAATTTTTATTCAATTTATTCAATCAATCTAACCCTTTGCACTCGAATTTAATATAACACATGCGATTTGATGTCACATACGCTGAGGCATATGAGTGCAAAGGGTTAAGGTAAGGAAGGTAAATAGATATCGATTTTCATATATCACTGATTTATTATGGATTTGAATGGGGCTTTTTTCAGTCTTTCCTTTTTATTCTATTTCAGTGTATCAAAGTATAGTGGGCTTTATTCTTTAAACCAACATATACAAATTTTTAAAACTAAATACACGTGTAAGCGTAAAAATTAATTTATAAACTGGTCACAATAGAGCCTCTAAACGGGGAAACTAGTCATCATTTCCCCAAAAACTTAAAAATATTGTATGACAATATTTTAGGGGTTTTAGGTTTATTATACTGGTTTTTCAATTCTTACTAATAGCTCACACTCTCCCTCTCTCTACAAATATATCTTGTTCAAAATTTAAGTCGTTCATAAATTACTTTTTATTAATCTAATCAACTTCAAGTAATTTTTTTAAACTTGTAGTGGATGACATTTGATGTTAACACAGTTTTTCCAAATAATTTATTAATTTTTTATTACTTAAAAACTAATTTTCTCGCCAAAAATCTTCCTTTCCCCACCGCCAAATAAGTAACAAATTCAGTTGGTTTTTCCCCACACTAACAAGGTATGTTTTTGACCGATTTTTTAAAACGATTGTGTTTATTTTATTAATGTTTGATACATTTAAAATTAAACTTTGTTAATTAATCGTTTTTTTTTGTTCATTCTGAAGTTTTTTCGAATTAAAATAATACAGTATAAAGAAAATTAAATGTTTCTAATCTGTATTGCGTTACCCCAGCTGCTGTAGAAAAGTCATGCGTTTTGCATTGGCTCAATTAGCGTTGAAAATTAAATGCTAGTATAACATTTTGATCAATTATTTATATTAATTATAATTATTATCAAGGGATAACCTGGTTGGTAGGGCGTTCAATTCGCATCCCTTGGGCTTCGAGTTCGAACCCTACTAGCCGAAGATTCTCCGTGTGTGGTTGACGTAAAATCTGTCTTGGTCAGGGTTCCCCTTGTGGAGAGTAATATCACTGAGGGTAATATGTCAGAGATGTTCGTTCTCTGATTCAGATTTAAATTACGATTTGTGGATGAATGATAGGCATGAATGAAGTCTGCTCCGTAAAAAGGGTTTGTAGTTTCTGTGAGGTTGAATTCTGACTTCATTTCTCGGGTGCTTAGGGGTCATATCTTCAGAAACTACTGTACCATTTCTTCCGTTGTAAAGTGGAACAAAAAAACAACAACTATTGTAATTACTTAAAAAATAGTTAAAATAAAAAAAATTCCTAATTACTTAAATAGGAATGGATTTGAAAAAATTGTTTTTAAATTATTTGGTTTTTTTTTCTTTAAAAAGAATGCTTTACATAATTTCCAACGTTTTCAATAATATTTTTCAATTATTTTGCATGCGGGGTCATAAGTATATATTCAGTAAACATTACATAATTTCAGTTTAATTTTAAACATATTGTACTATTTATAGAAAGCTCGTGTAAATGCCGATTTCTGCTGCGTGTGTAAATAAAAAAATAAACTCTTTAAGTGGATTTGTTTAGCTAAAAATAATAAGAATATATATATATATATATATATATATATATATATATATATATATATAAGAACTAATTATAGCATATTACAACAAGAATATATTGCTTAAACTTCGAAATGTAACACAATACAGAGCTACCATAAGCAAGTTAGAAACATAAAAACTATTTTGTAAAATATTTATTTAAATGACAAAAAACAAGTTATAACATCGATCATAACGCTATATCGGAAAACTTATACGCCACGAGTTAATTTAAATATATGTGAGATAATCATGAACTGACAACTCGGACCCATCCGAAGGCACACGTAAAAACAGGAATGACCGCACCGCCGAAACTGTAGCATTGGCTGTGGTTGAGACCTAAAGGCCATCACTTGCCACGGTACAACCCTTCCCTAAGGAAGTAAGTCTCGTCATCGATAGGAGGTAGTCACCCCTCCATATTTTCGTATACCCACAAGATGGAAAACCAATCAAAATACCTCAAGCTTCTAATCCTCAATTACGAGCCCCCCCCGTGGGACTACTTATGGCATTTGAACAGTTTCGGATTCACAAAACAAAAATATATATTTTAACTGTTAACCACTTACAACATGTCCCAACCATAAAAATGTAATTAATTTTTAATTTCTCGTTCAAAATTGCAACGATTGTTTTAAAGAACAAATCTTTTTCCAGTAGGAATTCAAAACGACATTGCTTAGTACTACTATGTTGACCTTTCGATTTGGGCATGAACACTAATGCCCCATTGGTTAAGAGGACCATGGTAGCCTGTGTTAAGATCTCTTCTTTGGAACCAGAAGGTTTTAGGTTTGAGACCTGTTTTCGCAGATGAACCGTCTTGTAAGCAATTCTGGTTCAGTGTGGAAGTTTGAGAGAGAGACGCTAGTTCAGATGTCATCCTCTTCATCTGACCGTGTTTCGAAATCACGACCATCAAAACAGCCATAATATTGCTTTAAAACAGAACGTTAATATAACAAAACGAAACGGGCTTTTATATAATATTGACATTTTCCTTAATTTAACAATTTTTTGTTAATCTTTCACTGAGTGACTTTTCAGTGAAAAAAAAAGCAGAACATTGATATACTAATCATTTTTAACCCTTTGCAGTCCGAAAAACAATTAGACGCAAAATTATTCACCTAATACAAAGACTTGTTTGTTGCTATGAAAAATAAATATATATAATTCTTTTAAGTCGAATTTCTTTGAAAAATGAATCTACATCTCTTAACCATTATGTAGGTGTTTTTAACAATTAAAATCGAAAAATAAATAAATAAAACGGCAAAATAATGCACAATCTTAAATGTCGAGTTACACTCGACATCAGATAGTAAAGAATTAATGTTGTCGAAAATTTCATATTATTCATAAGCACAGCAATTGCTTTTACGTAAGAATTCCTTTATTTCTTATTATCCACAATGTATGCTTCTATATGACAATGAGATAACTCAAACTAAGTAGAAACGTGAATTCGACAAATATTGAGCGTTCTGGGACTCAAATAACCTCAAAGCGCTAAATTTCTTTGCCTCGTAACAGTTTTTGATACACGCATGAAGTAGTTCAATACGAGTCCCCACTAAACCAAGTAACTAAGTGAACATAACTAATTAAATCATGATATCATTTTAAGGCACAGGTTTCTGCTTTTTATTTCTCCGAAAATATTTTAATATATAATAATCAAATGTTACTGAAACCAACTAGTCAGTCTTTAATAACTTCAATTCTAGAATTAGTATTTGATCGTATGACAAATATTTCTGAAGAAAATCCTAGTTATGAAACCGCTCCTATAATCTCAAGATCTTTCTTTCTTCTTCATACAAATCTGGAAATCTCATTCAGTGAACAACGAAGTATTTTCTACTTCTTCATAAGAGGAGATATCTAACTTTAATAAAACTTCGTTTTTCTTACTCAATAGTTATATCGATAAGGAGCGATTTTTCTCAGCAGCATCTCGAAGCAAATATTCTTCATTTGTGAAATTCCTTACATAGAATTCTCCGGCAGTCATCAAAGCCATCTAACGATGCAATCAATTCCACTCTTGCCAGAGGACTGTTACGAAGTTTTACTAGCTTGAATGGTGATAGTTAGGTTAGCATACCACTAACAAGTAATTAATTCCCAGGCTTGTATGCTTTCGCTAATTTATCACCAGCATTAGATTCTGTTTACCACACGTAGTTACATTGCCAAATAATTTTTAGAAAAGTCTGTATTTTTTTAATCAAACCTGATACCTCTTTAAGAAAAATTATGTCGAAAATGTTTCTAAAATATATCAAAATGAGACTTATTTTCTAGCACAAAAGTTCTGCTGCAGAAATAATTTATTGGAAAAAGTTTTCCTACTATTTTGAGTGCTCTTTTCGATTTCAGAAAATAAAATATTCTGATTAAAGATATCCGAGTTCGGAGATGATTTCCAAAAAATGATGCATGAACATTTTTTATAGTAAGCAAATAAAACAGATAATAAATAAATAAAACATATTACAAAAGTCACTATAAGAAGAAAAAAATATACTTATTGTCTTTAGTTTTCAAAAACTGATTGTTTAGTGAAAATTTAGAATGTTAATAAAAATAGAAAAGGTTGAAAAATAATGGGAATATTTAGTTTTTATTTAAACTACATATGGCTCAAACAACATAAATTGTAAAAGATCACAAAATAAAATTAATTTTAATAAATATAAAAATTGAATGCTCATTTGAAGTTGTTATAACTAATTTTTTTTATCAAAATGTGTCTGCTTTAAACTTTAAGTGTCTATAAATTGCTTTATCTATATATTTTCAATTTTTTTTAATTTTTAACACATTATTTATCGGAACATATATTGTGAAAGCTAATTATATCTTTGAATGAAAAGCCTTTTGCCGATAACAATAAATATAATTTACAATTAGCAATAATATTTATACTACTTATTTTCTCTGCAGAAGTTTTTATACGCATGTAATAATTCTTGATAAAAATTCACACAGAAATCTTATTTGTACCAAAATCTTTGATATATAAGATAAAAATTTGCAAAAGCTTAAGAAAAAACTGTGGAATTCACGTTTCCTTGGATAATAGAAAATTTGCTTCATGACAATCACGTATAATAATCCTAAGGAGCCTTCAACACCACTTGTTGGTGCAATTGGTTTTTTAAGCAGTAAATAAAACAATCATAGCATAAACGAACGAAAAAATTAACCCTTTAGAGTATTTATGCAAAATAATTAGTTGAGCGAAATATTCGGTACTTGTTAAGGCAAATGTTCTTTCAGTTTTTTACCCCTTCTAGAAACTGAACCTCTCTTTTAGATGCAAAACGAACCATTCAATACATTATATAAAGCAATTTCAATAAGAATAGTAAATATAAGGGGAATACAAGAAATCAAAATTTAATAATACTTGAAAGTTTTAAGTAAATATGTTGAAAGACATTTTTATTTTAATCAAGGCTAAATAAAATTAATAATCTTCCAATATATAGCTTGTTTAAATAAACTGAATATTTTTCTAAACATTGGTCAAGGAATGATATGAAAAAACTGTAAACATTCAAGATTAAGGAACATTATTTTAATTAAAAATCAAATTGCATATATTCTTGAAAAAGAAAATGAAGGAAATATTCAAACAAATCTTTCATATATTAAAAGAAGAAAAAAACAAGTTTTGGGCAGAATTCTAATTAACTATTGTTAATTTTAAAGTGCCACTTTTGTTAATTTTAAAGTGCCACTTT
>JAOUZG010030883.1:1814287-1880763 GCA_026289955.1 Argiope argentata | reverse complement strand
CCCAAGAAATATTTTTCCCATGGAAACCCAAGAAATATTTTTCCCATAGAAACCCAAGAAATATTTTTCCCGTGAGTTCAAAATCCAACTCAGAAATGAAACTAAAAAAAACTAATATTTAAGGATTGGAAAGAGAGATGGAATAATTCCATGAAGGATATTCAATAATTGCATAACCTATTGTATAACCTTGTTAGCCGAAATGAGGGTTAAGATTTTTATCTTATCCAAGTATATACTGGACATGGAGCATTTTCTGTACATCAAAGTTGTTTCTTTGGCAAAATTTCGACTTCTCAATGTGTCACTGAAGAAGGATCTATAAATCACGTGATCAAAGCTTGGCCATCCGAGAACAGGCTCGGATAGCCAAGAAATTGTCTCTTGATGTTTAAAAACTCATAAAAAAAATTCCGTTCATCAAATCTTTTATTAGGGACACTTTGTCAGAGCTCTTATCTTTAGTTCTCTCCTAATGTAAAAAATTAACATATATTTAATGTATTTTATGCTCTTTTTAATGTTTCACAATTTATGTAATGTTTTCTTTTCCCATTCTTTTTTCTGAACCAGGGGTTTCCTCTAGAGGATTCTTTGTTGTTTGCAAGTATCCAATGTCATCAAGTGTCATTCGTTCTTTCGTGTTAGGTGAGGTTGCTCTTCAGCGATTCCATCAAGTTTTCTGTATGGGCTCTGACTACTTGGGGATATTACTTGCATTTGCGTCCTTTATCACACATACTCGACTATTATATTTCTGGAGGTGGAGAAAAATATTTTGAACTAAGTCAAACCGAAATTTATATGAACTTATGAATTATGAACTTATGAACTATTTGAACTATTTGAACTATTTGAACTATTTGAACTATATGAACTATATGAACTATATGAACTATATGAACTTATGAACTATATGAACTTATGAACTTACGAATTTTATGAAATTTATATGAAAGATACTTATGATACATATGTTAAAACTTGAGTGAATAGCTCGCCTGTATTATATGAAACTGTGATTGGCTCATTCAACTTGTATTTACAATCTCGTTTCAGGCAAATGAATATTTCCTTAAATTATCGACTTGTCCCAACCAATAGCAAATTAATACATTACTGAATCGTGCGATGGGATACGAGATCTCTCAGCTTTTATTTATAATGATTTTCAAAATTAATGGGAAATTACTTAAAGAGGGATTTAAACTTTTAAATTGAGATCTAAGGAAAATATAATTGATGGCTTATGAAGTGATTTGTTTTTGTTGAAAGATTAAATTTAGATTTATTAGATTTGTGAATAAAACTTTCTGATTAAATCCGGGAAGTGTTATTAAACTTTTAATAGACAGAAACTTTACCTATGAAATCGGCTTTAGTTTATAAGTCCTATGTTAAACTTTGTGTTTTGTTAGTTTTGAAAGAAGAAACTACTGACTAAATTAATAATTGTGCACTTTGTGTAAAGTATTCGTTCGAATAGAGAAGTTTATCGACGGCAGAATTAATAGACAGAAATTTTACCTGAGAAATAGACTTTAGTTTAAAAGTCCTATGTTAAACTTTGTGTTTTGTTAGGTTTGAAAGAAGAAACCACTGAATAAAAAAATAATTGTGCACTTTGTGTAGAGTAGTCATTCCAATAGAGAAGTTTATTGACGGCAGAAAACATTATTCGTGGTACAAATGCATTAAACGAGTATAGCCAAATGTATCGCTAATGAAACTTCTCACGATTCATATAAAAAAAGAACCGTTCGAATTCCATTATCTCAAAATAAATTTTGTGAGAACGTTCATGGCAAATATGTACCTCCATAAAACATTCGAGCAGGAATTTTACCAAAATTAATTATCTTAACATGTATTATAGTTTTTTTAGAAATGATAAATTCAGCTAATGTAAATTTCTAAAATACTTTTTTTAGAAAAAAAACCCATTGTTCACGTTTACATAATTACTCGATTGTCACAACAGACTCCTTTTTAATTTGAGGAAACAAAACAACTTCAAAATTCAAATAATATTTGCAAAAATTCTACCTCATACTACTTAAATATGTACTAATTTTTAAAAGATTTGATAATGTAATAGGCATATATCAGACAAAAATATTTTACATTTGGTAGAATAGATATCGAATATATTTAATTTCATTAGAAGTTCCTTCGTCATCGTTTTCCTATGTTGTATAACTTTTTTTGTTGTTGAAAAAATAATAGATATTGTAAGAATTTGAAAGGATCTTATGAGCCTGGATCCTGGATTGAGGAAGGAGAATTTAAAATTTTTGACTGGGGGCGGAATTTAGAATCTTTAGATCCTTCGTCATCGTTTTTCTATATTGCATAACTTTTTTTTTGTTTTTGAAAAGAAAATAGATATTGTAAGAATTTGAAAAAAATCTTATGAGCTTGGATCCTGGATTGAAGAAGGAGGTATTTATAACTTTTGATTGGAGCGGAATTTAGAATCTTAAGCATTTAAATCTTGTAAAGATTTCAAGCTTTCTTTAAAATCCATTATACTCTTCTTATACAAGGAAAAAGTTTTTAATATTGTGGTGTCTACAAAACTAAAAGGTTTTCAAAATATTTGAAGCCTAACAAAGTGTTTAAGTATACTCAATCTCTTCTTCAGGCTTTGACAAGTTAGGGTATACGCAACAATTAGAATGACCGAATCGGTTTCCAAGATAATTCGTTTAAAATAACAACGAATCGATAAAAGTTTAATTTTGTAAAGATATCCAAATAAGGCTGTAAGATGATTTGTATGTTTGGTATATTTGTTTGTATATTTGGTATGTTTGTATTTGTATGTTTGGTTTGTTTATGGTTTGTATATTTAGTATATATATTTGTTATATAGATCTCTCTTTTTCTTTCTCTCTCTCTCTCTCTCTCTCTCTCTCTCTCTGTCTGTCTGTCTGTGTGCTTTTCAAATTCACTACGTACCTTTAAAAAATCCATGAATTTATTCATCTAAATGCAGCTTAAGAGAATTTTAAAATAAAACTCTTAATTCTAATTTTATATTGTGGGCAGTTTTCTATGGTAATAGGCATCTATGGTGATGTGTATCTAAATGTATCTGCATGTCTGGTCTATACTAGGTCAAGGATAAAAGAAATTATTCTTTTTCCTATAATCCTAAAAATAGAAATGCAGAATCCAGAATATTAGATGAAACTGATAAGAAATCAATCCGATGACGGAAGTATTCGTGACCTTCGTGTTCAGGGAGTAAAGGGTTGAAAGAAGAGTGAAAGAACAGCTAGATTTCTTTATTGTATCCCCTCAGCACCGTTTATTATTACTCATGTTCCAAAGAATTTTGAACAACGTACAATCAAGTCTAATTCTCAAAATAGCTGACTTATTCATTTCTTTTGGAAGTTCGTTTCTCCTGTTAAATTAAGGATACTTATTCTTTACAGAATTCCTAAATCGAATGCCGAATTTTTAGAGACCGGACAATAGATTATCTCCATCTGACCCATGAATAAAATTAAGATAAACTCAAATTCTGCTTGAGTTAATATAATTATATTCCACAAAATATCAAAGTAAGGATAGAAAACTATTTCTCTGTCGATGGTTCAACTGATTCTAGACTCCTCTAAAATATTTAAATAGGCGATCCATTTTTTATCATCAATGCAAAAATAAAATCAGAATTGGAAGCATTTAACGAGCAGGATTGTGGAAAGCTATCTAAGTTGCTTTTGTTTTATAAAATAATTTATTCAAATAAAGCACCTCAAAAAACTTTATTCCAGTGAACTGAAGGTTTCAATTATAAATTACTTCCCATTGGTAGAATTGAAATCTCTGGACTTAGAGGAATGTTATCATATTTTAATTATAAAATTTTATTTAACTCATCTGGGATATTCACACATTGTTATGAATTTTGCGTAAATTAGATGTAAATATTTATGAATCGTTGTATAAATATTTTAAATATTTTTAAATAGTTTAATTCTATAAAATTATCTGTTATAGAATCGTGTATCAGCGAGAAAAGAACGTTCTAAGGAAATTTATAGCAGAAGATCGCCATATTTGACTAATTTGGCAATATAGGTGCGTTGACGACATAATGTGGTCGTTAACGGTTTTTACTACTCGCTAAAATGGGTAGTAGAAGCTAAGAAATAAAGATTTATTATTAGAGAATAATGGAGAAATTTCTAAACTCGTCCGGAACGAAGGAGACATTTCTGGGTTTGCTCCGCCTACTTTGGTGGGACGCTATTTAAGAATCGCCTTAAAGGCGGGGAATCAGTTGAGTTCGGAGGAAGAGCTACGTGATTAGCTGAGCTTGAGAGAACGTCTCTTTTCTCGCTGCCGAGTGATCTATAGCTTCGTTGCTATTTGAAATTGGGAGATTAAGTAAAGTTAATTCGCTGTGAATTTTGTACTTTGAGTTGCGAATATTTAATAAGCGTTTTTATAGACAATAAAGTCTATATCTTCTTATCGCTCTTAAGTGAGAATTACTATTTTTGTAACAATATCAATAAAAAATATGAATTTTAATTCTATAATCATCTCTCTCAACATCAACACAACAAAATAAATATAACTATTTCGTGGTATAGAATCTTTATTTCTCACGAATTACAAATATTTTCTCACATATATTGTAACAGTCAATACACAGAGAGAAATTTTGCAACATCTGAAATCAGAGAGTGAACAACATAACACCTAAGACTCACTAACAACATACAGTTTGACATCGAATCGATTGATGAATTAAACACACATCAATATATTAACACATCAAAGGGAGATTTTATTTTCTACATCAGATTATGTTTCGCTTTTTATAAAATTATATAAAAGCAATAAATATATATGTAGAATTGATTTAAGAAAAATATTTTTTTGCTTTTTAGCCATTAACCAAATTCTGCCTTCAAAATAGAATTTAGGAATTAAGCTTTTCAATACATAAATGAGTTAGTGAGCATTACATGCACATTCTCTTTTTCGGTCCTTGACGATAGAACGACTATACAAGACAAAATATACAAAATACTTAGAGATCATACTACTGGTTTACATGCACGAGGATTTGCATTGACACAAACTCTATCCTCGTCTTTAAACATTGAATTAGGTGCACGATTAAAATATCACATTGAGTAGGCGAAAAAAAACCCACAAACATATTTTCCGGTCCTCCAGCTCAAAAATTTTTCTAATTATATACAGAAAAAAAAAGTTTAATTCACACTAACGCTTTCGGGTGATATTTAGTTAACATCTACATCAAAGATACACGAACATAGCATGCAAAATCAACTGAAATATGCAGTCAGCATCTGCTTGAAGAATTGTAGGTGCCAGATGCTATCAAGTAAAGTCTACATACTCTGATGTTATTTACACAAGACCCAAGATTGAAGCTTGGAACGAAATTTCTTTAGAATCTGGTTCTTGAAGATGTTCCTGCAAGAAAAAAGAAATAAACATAAATATCAGATCACTCGAATAAACGAATCTGTCACTCAAAATCTACGAATGGAATAATTAATTCCTCAAGGTCAATAAATATAATATCATTCAATAACTCTACACCAATGAAAAAAATGTTTACTTTTTATTATTAAAAATAAATTTACATATTAATATCTCTAGTATATTATTTTTGTAATTAATCTAAATTTTTAATATATTTTAAGCTAATGTATTATTTAAAATTATTCGAGGGATTAAAAACTCAAATCTAAAAAGTAACATATTTTAAAAAGTTAAATTTTAGAATTTCTTTTAATATTTAATTCCATCTGCTTAGCCTTCATCACAAACATCTCTACAAAAGAGCAGTTATATATAATGAATAATAGTTAAAATTAGAATGCACTATACTAAAATCATTTGAAAAAAAATGATGTTGAGATTTATGATGTTACAATGATTGTTGTAATACAAATGATGTTGAGAATTATGATGTTACAATGATTGTTGTAATACAAATGATGTTGAGAATTATGATGTTACAATGATTGTTGTAATACAAATGATGTTATAATGTAAGTTTAAAATATTTTAATCCGTATATGAAGTTAGTACACAAAAAGGAATGTCATAAAAATGGCGCTAAAATAGTATCGGAAATACAAACTCGTACATCAGAAACTGAAGCAAAAATGTTTTTACATGCATCTGCTGGACCGAAAAGTGTGAAAAAAAAAACTCTGAAAAAAGTGTTATTGAAAAGCTAATAAAAGTTTTAAAATATTCTTTCCGCAAATTCGTAGTTTTCCAGTTTTTATTTCGTATTGTCGAAACTGAATGAAGCAGAACTATGAAAGGTGCACTTGTTAAAGAAATTGGTGTACTACATGAAATTGCATTACATTCGGCAGATTCTTGTTTGCTTGTAATAAATTCTTCGTTGTTCGCAATGCTGGAATATTTTATCTACTGAAAAGTTAGTCATATCTGAATAAAATATAAAATATTTCTTGAAAATATAACCAAGCGAAAGATATTGTTTGAAAACACGATTTACTGAATTTTATCAAAACCTTATTAACACTTTCCAATATCTAGTTTCATTTTCCTAAAAATATATTCATATAATAAATGCAAAAGAGAAATGTATCAGAGAAAAAAAACTTAATTACAACAGCAAAACATTCTATTATATTAATTAACTCAAAATAAAATTGAAGACTGAAGACTTAAATTACCAAAATTTTCAATGAGCTAACAGGAAAATCCATTTTCTATAAAGAAACTTCTTGAAAGCGCTACGTATTCAGATACTTAAATAAAAAGATTTCTATAAATGAAACTGTAAGTTCTTTTCAGTCGAATCCTTAGAACGTTCTTTCGAGTAATCCTTCAAAATCATTCTTTGGCCATAACAAGGGATTATCTGGGGGTTTTTTTCTCAAGAGATTCTATTTTTTTAAGCATACCATCATGAAATAAGTAAATTCTTTTAGCAATCGAAGGGAATAAGGTTTTAAGTTTCAAAATCGGGAAATTTTGAAATCACAAAAATGGATTCTATATAATCATAGATATTTTTGTATCAATTGTCTCAATATGTATCACAAGGAATAAATATTTACATTTTGGAATTTTACTTTATGATAAAAATATATAATTTAGGAAAGAGTTTTTCCGGTAATAAAATTAATGGTGATTTTTATTATGGGGATATATATTATTTTATTCCTTATTTGTAAAAAAAATGGGGAGCATTTCCGAATTTTTTCGATTGTGTAGTTAATTATGCACTTATCTTTGCATTAAAAAAGTTTATAAATTAATTAAAATGCTTTTACTGAAACATGTTAACTTTCCTTGAAAATTAAATTCACTTATTTAAATATTTTTGTATTTTTGTAAATTTATGAGGATTATTAAATCAGAAATAAACTTTGAATGCTATTTAAATCTATTCATTCCATTTTCGCTTAATTTTTTTATGTAACTTATATTATTCCTCCCTCTAACAAAGCTTGATAATGATTTAATAAAATATTCGAAATTATGTCTAATTGAGTTTCTATTTATTTACATATAGAAAACAAGTTAATTTAGCTTTCAAACATGCATTTTTACTTAACAGATTTAATATGATTTATCAATAGAAAAGGCAAAATTTTCTTACTGGCATAGGTTAATCACAAAATTAACCCTTAGTAGCCTGATTTACGAAAGTGATTTATTTTTAATATTACTGTGTTTGCTTGAAAATAAAACAATAATGACATTTGATTTTTTTAAATTTCGTTGGAAAGAATATTATACAACAGTAAAATACGTACAGCCAACCTATAAAAAAACTAATAGTAATGTGAACATTCGGTTTAAAAGATTGGTATCAAAATTGAAACTCTAGGTTATTAAGGGTTAAAAGAATGCAGGGATATTTTGTTTATATTTTGAGAATAGACAAAATAATATTTATGGCAGTATTGAAGAGAGAAATAAGAGGACTAATTATTTAAATTCCCTCTTTCTGACATTTCGATTAATATGAATAATTACAGGTTAATTACATTAAAACAAATTTATAATTTAATTAAATTGGAAAAGCACATTATGAAGAATTTCCATTCGACAAAAAAATGAGTAAATATGTGCCTATTCAGAATGGAAGTAAAAACCACAGAGAAAAGAAGTGGAAAAACATTCTTCGCCGTCATCCCTCTTGAATGTTTACTGAAAACGTTTTACGGCTCTCAGACTTTTGGACGGTTTTCTGCCGATCCGCAATGAAAAAAATTACATTTGCCGACCTCGAATTATTGATTTTTGCTGCACTAGAAAACGCAAATGGCCCACTGTTAAACCAGATAAAAATGAAGCCGCATTTCTTGTCAAGTAATCAAATTTCGTACCCATTAGAGTTTATATTTCGTACAATGCTGATGTTTTTTTTAGATGTGCGTTAGATAGAAAATGATGTACGATTAACTATTAGTAATGGTATGTAGTTCTTGTTACCTTTGCACTTATGGATTAATATTATTTAGTAACCCTATAGTACGGTCAGAAACTATTTTACTTGTGTCAGAAACTTATGTCAGAAAGTATTTCACTTGTTGTTATTTAGTAACCTTATAGAACGGTCAGAACTATTTTACTTGTGTCAGAAAGTATTTTACTTGTGTCAGAAACTTGTGTCAGAAAGTATTTTACTTGTGTCAGAAACTTGTGTCAGAAAGTATTTTACTTGTGTCAGAAACTATTTTACAAAATTCCATGAATTTTCTTTGAAGAAATACGATGAAGATTTCTATTAAGAAATCGGCTCTGAAATAAAATTAGATTAATCTTTTATAGATGGAGCACACGCATATGGGTTTTGCAACAACTTCTCATGGAGAATTCCTTTTCCTACCTGTCAACGGATAAAAGTGTAGATAGCAAAAGAGATGGCTTAACCACTTAACTGGTTTGCCCGTACGCCGTACGTATATCAATTTATCGAATTTTGATAGTTGTTAACAAAAATAAATCATTCATAGCAATTATAATTCAAAAGTAAAATGACTTCGAATACGTAAATAAGCCAAAAATTCCATGGATTTCCATTTGAACTAAAATAAGAAAATATTCCTAAAATAGGAGGTGTAATCTTATTAGATAGTAAGGAGAATAAACCAGTTAAAGGGTTAAAAGAAGGCAATATCGTAGGAAGAAAAGAACTTGAATACCTCAGAGTTAGGGCATCCAAATACACTTAAGAAAGGTGAGTATATATACAATTAGATATACTTGCTAAATGATTTTTTGTCCGTTTCAGGAGGGGGGGGTCATATACGAGAAAGTAATATAAGAAAATAAATTCAAGTTTTTAAGATTCGGTTGTCTTTTGGAGCTTCAACACCACTTTGTGATATCAGTCTCAACACTTGAACCACTTGTGGCAACAAATACCAATGAGACCTAGATTTTCGGTTCTTTCACTAACTCATCATTTAAAAAAAATAACAAAACAATTCTTTTCAGAAAAAATATTTATCATAATTAAGTAAATAGAAATATACGAATGATTAAAATTTTAAATGACTTTTTATAAAGAAAATATTTAATAATATTATAAGCATAATAATATCCTATTGATTGGTAAAACTCTTTTGAAAGATAATCAGGTCTAGAAATATTAAATATAGATTCACTTTAGAAGCAGGCAACATGCGTATAGTTACAGTTTTTGTTTGAGCGAAATTTATGAACTCTTTATGATAATTTTGAGTAATTGGAAATAAATTAAAATGTTGATATAAATAGCACATGAAAATTATTGTTACAGTATTTTAAGCTTACAAAGTATATTTTTTCCATTTTCATCATTTCTTTGAGAATTTTCTTTTAAAATGCTTCAAAAAATATTGAACCCTACTATCTATTACTATACTGAAATTCAAGCCTTTTTCATTGTTTCGTATAATATTTTACACAAATTTTTACCTCTTAAATACCCATAGCAAAAATGTTTGCCATCTTTGTGGTCTTTATAATGCGGTTGCTTAATTTTGAATTATTCAGAAACTTTCAGATTTTATGGGATTTATAAGGATTGTTGTTCTTTTACATAAATAGGTTTTTGGTTTAATTTTGAGCATCTCAAGACTAAATAGTATAACAGTTGTAAAAAAACACTTACTAATTAAACATCGAGCTATTTCTTCAAATTAAAAAGATGCATAATTCTTTTCGTTTGTACGGGTTTTAATTGTCTCTAGAAAATTTCGAATTGATATTTTATAGCAATAAACTTCTTAATTTATAAATAGAGAGTTAATAAATGTTTATGATTCAGTAAATCATATGCTTTTATAAAAAATGTGAACGCTAATGTTAATTTAATAGTTATAAATATTCTCAACTTATCCTTTAAAAAATTACGAAATTAAAAAGACGTATAATAGATTAACTTCACTGCTAATTCTTTTCGTTTGTATGGGTTTTAAACGTCCCTAGAAAATTTCGAATTGATGTTTATAACAATAAACTTTTTAATTTATAAATAGATCGTTAATTATTGTTTATGATTCAGTAAATCATATGCATTTATAAAAAGTGGGAACACTGATGTTAATTTAATCGTTATAAATATGCTCAACTCATCCTTTAAGAAACTACGAAATTAAAAAGACGTATAACAGATTAACTTCACTGCAAATTCTTTTCGTTTGAACGGGTTTTAAATGTCCCTAGAAAATTTTGAATTGATGTTTTATGGCAATAAACCTCTTAATTTATAAATAGAACGTTAATAAATGTTTATTATTCAGTAAATCATATGCATTCATTAAAAAAATGGGAACGCTGATGCTATAAATATGCTCAACTTATCCGTTGGGAAATTATAAAATTAAATGACTTTTACAACATTTAAAAGCAGAAAAATACGCCAGCAAAAGGCTTTAATATGAGCTTTAAACAATTCGCCGGATTAAAAAAATACTACTGCGATTGAAAAGTAGCAAAGTAAATTTTAAACTATCTTTTTTTAAAATTTATCTTAAAAAGGGAAAAAATATCAGACGTCTCATTGAAATACTAGATGAATTCAAATCGAAAACAATTACAAATAAATGACTTATACTAAATTACGATATCGGTAGGAGTTAATTACAGCTTCCATAATTCTATTCTGAATGAATAACTTTAATTTAAAGATAAATAAATATTGATTTTGAATTGAATAGAAATAATAAAAGATTCTTAAACAAGCGAATTGAAAAGAGTTTGGTAAAATTGCTCGTGAGAAAAGAAGCAAAGAGAGAAAAAAACAAAACAAAATGGAATTCTCTCTGGTTTATAACGCGTATCTAAAACCCACGTGACTCACCATTTCTTTCTCAAAAGAAAGAAGATTCTTGGATTGAGGTTTATTAAATTTTTTTCGCCATCTTATTTCACGTACCTTGCTGGAACGATCAAATAAGATGTTTCAAAATAAGAAGCAAGTCAGCGAAGTTCAATTAATTAAAAGAAATACATGGATGCGTTTCGTTAATTAATGAAGAGGGAAAATAATAAAAACAAAGTTTTCCTAATTACACTTTTAATAGCGCAATTAAAAGTAGAAAATAATTATTTTATCAAAAATCTGGAAGCAGAAACCAAATTGTGAAATAACTGAGAGACTAAAAAGAAATATTTTAAGAAATTTGAAATTTTAATCACATTTATTAATTTTGAATTTTAATGAATATTTGGTTTTCTTCCTTATTATATTAATTAAGGCCTCATTTCGATATATAATTGCTTTCAGTTATCTCTTGTTTTTACGATTTCATTTCGGACTTAATATTTTTTAATAATATTAGATTTTATATCATGCTCATAGGAGCGTGTGTTTGAAAACTTTTTATAATTATTTAGTGCGTTCATAATTATAAATAATTCGGAATCTTGAAGTTATTTTTTTCTCAGATTCATAACCAAATGTTTCTTCTTGTTTTGAATTCGAATTTAATTACTTTTAATCTATTTAATTAGAATTTGGTTCTAAAAATAATAAAATGCTGCGTTACCTAATAAAATACGCAAGTAAAGAAAAGTTTCAAAATTATAACTCTTAAAGATGTAAACAAATAATCAATTACAAAATTGCAATCATTCAAGCATGAAGCAAGTCACATTAAATAAAAATGTATCGATTATTTTTCTATTGAGACTTGAAAATTAATTGTTAAAATAATAAATAGGATATATTACGTAGTCGATAGGTTACTTTTTCATACTCATTTTTAAATGAGAAAGCAGTGAAATTTAAAAATATTAAAAAATGAGGCAGGTTTCATTTCCGTTATTTTATTTCCGTTTACTATTTTTGAATGATGAATATGAACCGGTAATAAGTAATTTTCATTTTAGTATTTTTTTAAAAAAAAATTAAGAGCTATCGATTGGCGAGAAGACGACTTTTATTCTCTTATTAAAAAAAGAAAACAACTTTTGAAAAAATAATAGGCAATAACCAAAAAAACTTGGTGAAAAATAAAATTGGATTTGCTATTTCGAAACGGTAAGAAGGGAAATATAATTTTTTCAGTCTCAGAATATCCCAGGTAGCACATCCTGTATTGAACAATATTATATGATATTAAACAATATTCAACAATATTATACGATATTGTGAATATTGATCAATATTGTGCAATATTTGTGTGCTTAATGCATGCTTATTAAGAATTTCCAATTATAGCAGAAATTTTCATCATGAAGAATTAAAATTTGACTCCTAAATATATTAATAAAAAATGTCAACAAATACTAAAAATATTCAAAAAAAATTTATTCGAAGAAATCTTAAAATTATATATTTCTATATAAGATAAGATAGCAGAACATTTAAATTAAGTAAATAGAATGTTCCTTTTTTTGTAACAATTTTGATATCATCATACCAAATAACAGAATTTTCTTATTATGTGTAAATTATGATATTTTATTCATATTTATAAAGATGGTAGTTGTTGAAAGTATTTTAGATGCAATCATTGATTGGAAATGTTTCCAGTCCAATATCAAAAGGCCGCCTTTTTATCACTCATTAGAAGCGGAAAGCTCTCTGGCATGCTTTTATTTTCCTTTCCATTCTATAATCTATGGAGGAAATTAAAATAGAGCTGGACCAGAGCCAGTTTGTGAAGCGAAGCAGGCGCCGAGGTATATATAGTATATATATGGCCTTCCACGGCTATCAGTAGGGAAGGAAAACGACAGGTCGCAAAGAAAATCGATAAGGCACTCGAAATGACTTGGCAAATATGGCAGTCGCAGAGGGGAGTGGTAACAACCAGGTACACGTTTCAAGAGTGGGGAATCTTTTGGGCGCGGAAAAATGCTCAGTCCCATGAGAACAAGACCTACTAATTGCCCCCCAATTCAACTAGAATCAACTTCCAAGATTTCAACTGAAGAATTAGAGGCCTCATTCATTTAATTCTTCAGTTGGAATCTTGGAAGTGGACTCACACTGAAGTATCGTTCGGATTGCAAATGCTCGCTGATCAATATATCTTTCAATTGGAAATTTAATTGTTTTTATTATTCCCTTTTTAACCTTCAAAATAATTATTTTTTAAAAATCACCATTTGAGATAAAAAAAAATTTTCAAACAGGAAATTCTTTTAAGCTAGTAAAATGCCACGTTTTAAGGATATACAGGTGTGTGTGTGGGGGGATCCTAAAAATCCTAACAAAAGTTATGTGACAATCAAAAAAGAATGCACCTGGGAAAATTTCTGCTGATTTAAAAAGGAAAGTGACAATTTCTATATGTATATATGTCAATAAAAAGTATAAAGTTCAAAAATACAATAAATTAAGCCATGTTTTGCTCATTGCTTAAAGATTTTTTGAACGGTTTTGTAATTTTCAGTTCATGCGGAGTTTATAAATCTCAAAAAAAATATTAAGTAACGCAAATAAGATAATGGATATTTAAAGATTTTTTTTATCCAATATATGCTTTGTGCCATCATAAAAAGTTAGTGCCTGTGATGCTTTCGAATTATTGGGATGTGAAAGCAGTATTTTATTTGAAAATTTACAATTTTACTTGGTATTTAAACTTTCCATTATTGGTTTATGTATCCTGATGTTGCATCTGTCCTCTGCACTTTTAAACTATTTTTTTTAATATTTACATTTTTCACCTTTAAGCAACGTAGTAGTATTGGGCAATGATTCAAAGGTCGCGCGGCATTTTGAAGTACTGAATTCATAAGGTCGTTTTCTGTTGGATAAATAAAAATTTATATGAAAAGCCGAAAAAATTAAGGAAGAATCTGTTTCCTCTAGCATTATATAAGATACAAAGTCAAATCGAAGAAAATATCATTGCAAAAAAAATTTATTTGTATTAGGTTAGGTAAAAAGAAATGCATTATTATTTCACAAACATCTACCGAGAAAATAATGGATTTCTTTTCCCATTATTTTCAAAAATTCCATATAGAAAGAAAATAATAAAAAGAAATCCATTATTTTCTCGGTAGATGGCTGTGAAATAATAATGGATTTCTTTTTCCCCAACATAATACATCAGTTAAAATACATTTTCCACCCTTAAAACCAACCTTTCCCACCCTTATTAAAATGGACTTTGACAACAATCGTATGGGCAATCCCAAGTTATTGCTTGTAGTTTCTAGAAGTCCCAGTAAACTTATTTTAGGATTTTTTTATTGCATCTATACTTATCGTAAATTTAAAACGAAATTCGTTTTATACTCTTCACCAACAACGGCACTCTCACTTTTTCTTACAGTACATTCAATAAAAAAAATATTTAACAAATATTACAGACGATGATTGACACTTTTTAAGGAATGAGAATTTGAATAAATCAGAGCAAAAGGACATTACAAAGGGATCGGGGGGAGGAATAAAGGATTTGAAATTCTTACTCAAAAACAACATTTTAATTCAAATTTTTAAAAATAATTCCTTGTATAAAATATGCGAGAGTTGTAGGAAGAAAATAAGTGTAATGAATAGTAGTTTTCGATTATAAATCATTTAAATTGGCCTGAATTTTATCACGAAATTGTTCATCTCCTTGAAATCCTTTCTATAAACAATATTTTTCATATTATAACTTTCTAGATAAAACATACTTTAATCTTTTTACTTTTTATCATAAACAGATGAAACCATAATTTAACTGGGACAATATGTAAACTAAAAACGAATCTATAAAAAAAATGGAGTTCTATAATTTATTTCTATTTACAGTTGCATAAATAATATTATCTAATCTGCATAGCATGATTAAACATTACATAAATTTAACTGCTTCACTATTAAAAATAAATAATAATTCAAGTTTAAAGTTAATGTTTTACTTTTCTTTATATTATCAATAATTATTAAAAACTCATTAATTAAATTGATTTTCATAAAATGCAGAATATTAATAAATTGTTCTTATAATTATCTTGTTTCATGCTTGTTTTTGAAATTTATTCTCATCGATACGAAAAAACATACTCTAAATTTCAGAATTTCATTCTAACTTCTAAGGAGAAAGATCTAGAAGAAAAGAACTGAATTTCTCGTGCAATAATTCTGTCAACTTTTTAATTTTAATGATGGTTTCGATGCAATATTTTCTGAAAAGAGAAGTACCGTAATCGCACAATAGCATACATTTTTTGCAGTCATTTATTTAAGCTCTGTCATGATAATATGGAGGTTTTTCTTTCAACACAGCGTAATCTAATAGAATTCTCAAGAGAACTCCATTCTTTTCAAACACGCCTTTCAATTTCGATTCTGGCTCTAGCTTAGAAATTCAAAAAGAATGAAGTCCTTTTCTCGATAAGAATCGATAACTAAGAAATAGATGGGCATTCCACGTTTTAGAAATTGAAGAATTAGAATTAGTTCTGAAAAGTGACTTTTTTTTCTTTCTGTTCATGTTCATTCACAAGTTTCTCAGCGAAAAACAAAATTCGCATTTATATGAACCCAAAATTTTTGATGAGAATTTCATATAATCAAAATCATAAATTTTTGATGATAAACGTTGTGTTGGAAAATTGCTGCGAATGAAATCATTAATATTCAGAATACTTTCGTAAAACAAATAAACAAGACAGAAATAAACATGAAAAAAATAACAGTAGAAGAAACTAACAAAAATAACATCAGATGAATTTTTTTTCTTTTATTACTTTGATTCATTCTTCCCCATATTTTAAAATAGTCAAATTAGAGCATTTGGTTACGTGTATGGATTTAGAAAGTTTCATTCAAAGACGTTCCATTCTTTAACAGTTACACAAAAAAGTAGGACTTACACTGTAAAAGATTATGATTCGGCAGTTCAATTTTATTTTGATTCCAAAACTAGAATAAGAAAAGGCAAACTGAATCGCTAAAACTACTATATTTATAAAAGTAGCATTACTTTGTTCTATTGAATAAATATCGAAACTATAAATTTTGGAGCTATAAATATCGAAGCTGTTTCCACGCGTTATACGATAGAATAAATGAAAAAAACTAGAAAAAATGCAGTAAATTTCTAACTCAAGAGTTGCTCGGTAGATAATCAAAATGACTCAGGAAGTAAGAGCAATCTCTAATAAAATTCAAAGCACTCCTACTCTTTTATCTTAAAAAATAATTACAGTCGAAAAAATTTGAAACTGAGAAAATCCAATGATAGTTAATTGAATTTTCACAAAATATTATTTACAAGTCGTCAGGATCATATAAATTATATTTAGTTTTCTTGTACTTGATTCTACAAATTATATTTAGTTTCTTTGCACTTGATCCTATAAATTATATTTATTTTCTTCGTACTTGATGAGATTATACTAAAATCAAATTTCATAAAGAAGTGATTATTTCATTTATACAGGAAAAAATGTTCCTTAAACAAGAAAAAAATAAAGGAGTTCTCTAAATTACCCACAAATTCTTTCAATATTTTCATTAAATATTATAAATTAAAATGACGGCGTAAAATACACCTTAATAATTAACTAGCGTTGCTACAAATTCCTAAGAAAAATGGGAATTGTAGCAACATTACATTTTTACATTTATTTGGAAATTTTTAGAAAAAATAGAAATGAGAAATGTTAGTTTCAAATGATATTAATGCTTCAAAGTAGTACATAAACAAAACCCCAAATAATAAAAGCTTAACTTCTTTTAAAAAGAGGTAGAATAAATCAAAATAAATAGAACTTGATTGTATCAGAGTTAAATCTTATTTTTTTAATGTAAGTTTATATTTATCAGATGATAATTCAACTCAGATATTTCATTTACATCCATTTTTCACAATTTATATTTTTTCTGTGTATATGCAGCATTATATTTCGTTTTAAACTCACAGTGTATAGTAAAATTCTAAATATTTTCAATGAATCCTAAAAATTCTTTTCAATTTGACACTCATCTCAAACTCAAAAAATGAGAGAATATTTATCTTTAACAATTTATAGTTCTTGAAAATTGATAAAAATGTTTTATGTGCATTAATTGTCCGGACTTTTGCAATTAATGGCTTAATTAAGACTGTCACGCTTAATAAGACAGATTTCTTATAATTGTATTCCCGCGTGAAAGTCGCAGAAATTAAACCTCTTCATTTTTATTTAACTTATAGAGAACTCGATAACTCTAAAGAAATTTACTGTCGTTTCTGTAAACCACGAAGCTGGTTTTAACACTATTATACAGCAATTAAGAATAATCCCTTTATATGTTGAACCAAAGTAGAAATTTCTTCGTAGTTCCCCCAATTTAGATTAAATTAATTTAATAATCTTATTACAGCCATGAAGCTTGTGTTTGACACTCATGGAAGGCAATTCTGAATAATCTCTGTATATATTTAACTAAAGCAGAAATCTCCTCGCAATAATCTGCCATTTAAATATAATTGAATAAGTACTAAAGAATTCGCTTATTGAATTGCATTTTTGTTTTCATGCCAATATTTAATAATATTTATCCTGAAATACTCCTCGTCAAATCAATACTAAGCAATAAATTTTGTATTATATATAATATGTTCATGTATGTGTATGTATGTATCTATATGTATATGTGTATATGTGTATCTATGTGTATGTATATGTGTATCTATGTTCATGTATGTGTGTGTATGTATGTATGTATGTATATGTGTATGTATGTATGTATGTATATGTATATGTGTATCTATGTGTATGTATATGTGTATCTATGTATATGTGCATCTATGTGTATGTATATGTGTATCTATGTATATGCGTATCTGTATTATATGTGTATGTGTAAAGTCTGTGAGGTATAATTTTTTTATTCCTACAGATTTGAAATCCCTTTATTTAATTTCATTTAAATATACTTTACCAATTTCATTTAGTTTAGTTACAGTAACATCAAATTTTAAAATAACCGTATTCATAATTCTATCGACACCAAGATAATGGGTCCTGGGCACACAGCGCTTGTATGATAAAATTTGTAACCCAGATTTTATAAATAAGCCTACAGTTGGCGACACAATGGACGGTTCAGCTCAAAAATAAAAGTAACAATTTCAATAAGATGATAGATTTCAAAAGTTTCATACAAAACGCGTTTAAATATTAAACTTCAATGTTTTTTAAATTTCACATAAACAGCTATTTAGAGAAATAGATTCATAAGCTTCGAAAATTTTTCATTTAAGCTTCAGATTATTTTTAGCAATTTCATTATTATTTAATTATTTTTTTAAATTCTATTAAGGATGCAATTGCATTAATAGAAATTTCAAATTAAATTACTTCTCTACCATTTACTTGTTTCTCAAAAATTCTTGCAAAGCATTTTATTTAAAAAAAAAACTTGTTTTGCTCATTGTCGAGTATTCTTCCAATTTTGACTAACATATTTCTCTCTCAAAACATATTTTCAAATTTTGCATCCAAATCCAAATCACAGAGTTAAAATATTTTTTCTGCTTCTTTTGAATATCAAAGGGACTGTTCTAAATAATTATTTTACTCTTTTCACTCTTCTTTTATATTAAGATCTTGATATTTTCTTTTTTTCTTTTAGCTTTTGGAAAATAATTAACTCTTAAAACATATAGATATCAAATCTACGGCATATATTACTCATATACTCAAAATATGCATAAAAAAAAGACATGCTCCTTCTAAAACTATGCAAAGGAATGCGAACCTCTATAACAATTGAGTGCAACTGAAATGCACGACACGAACCAAATAAACAAGGTCTTACTTTATGTGGATCGCGAAGAAAGAAAAAGAGCTTTAATTTTCATAGAAACACGATATCAAAGACAATCAGAATATGAGAAAAGTTAACTTCTTTCTGACGCTCGGATCTCTTTAATAATGATGATTCTATTTCTTATTTTCTTTCATAAATATATCACCGATATGTATGCCTAAACAGGGAAATAGTTTTCATATGCCAACTTTCGAATGTTTTCATACTCAATATTTGTAAACTTCAGGAGTTCAAACCTTCCATTACCTAAATTGATGTAAAGCGTATAATAATCAATGATTGGTGAATATTGTGATTTGTTATAATTAATAATACATAACTATAAATTATAAAAAATTAACAATTAAACTTTTATAAACTATTCGTGTTTATATTGTTGTGTATTCTGACCTGCAGAAATAAAAATTGAGAATCAAAAATATACATTTCTGCTCAAGTCAAGCCGTTTGAGATAGAATTATCAATTTTAATTGGATTTTTAATTATGAATTCAAATAGAAATATTAAAAAATTTTGTATAACTTCTGGACACATATTACTGCATGAAAACTATTGCATAATTTTTTTTAACTATAAAAAATTTATTTTTTAAGTTTTATCAATATTATTACTGTTTTTTTTTTCTTCTTTAACTTTTCAAAACTTACTTATGATTATCATAATTAAATTCGAACAAGAATAATTATTTAATTAAATTGCCATTTTTTTTTTCACTGTTTAAAAAAATAGTTGTTTTCCTGTCACTTAAATTTCAATATTAAGAGGCCACGATGTTGTGGACCTGAGATTTAGAATTTTCATTGATATTCTTTTCCAAAGGATTAGCTGAAATAAAATTTAATTACTGTAAATCTAGTTTTGTTTCCAATTTCAAAACATTTAGCTCTTTTGCCTTTCGTATTATTTCCTAAGAATTTTAATGTTTAGAATCTAACTTGGCCAAATCAGTATAGCAATGAAGCTAAAATTTTAGCCATTTTTTCACAATCGATTACTCTAGTTTAATACATGTACTAGAATTTTAATACATTTTATCTTCCCTACAATGTTTTGCATTGCTTGAAATTAGAATTGGCAGTTCTACATAAATAGAATAAGCTTCGTCTTTGTAAACTTAGTTGCTATTAAGCAAATCTTGGAATGATTTTGAAAAAGTGATTTTCGAATTGAATTTTTATGAAATGCAAAGTATTTCCAATAAAAATTCGATTTAAAACTAAGCTGAGCAAAATAAGAACAACAGAAAAAAGATTTCCAATTTAAAGACTATCTCAAAAATTGTACTTCATTTATATTAAAATAACTATATTTTGCAATAAATGTTTGTTCTAAATATTTTTCAAGTTATTGGACTACTAATACGGAATGCGTCACTACTTAAAATTTATCTTGTTTGCTTTGATTAAAAAATAAGAATGAAATGAAGATAGAATTGTATTTGAAGTAAGAATGAAATTAGATTGAATTGTATTTGAAATAAGAATGAAATGAAGATTAGATTGTGTTTGAAAGTGATTTACCTTTTCCTACTCATGCTTTTGAAAATTCATATCAGGTATAATATGTTAAATATCTATCTACATCACAAAATAAATGGAAAAGAAAAATATTTATGTTAGTTGAAAGAATTTTATGCTTTCAACAACTAAACGAATTAATCTAAATTAAATTAATTTTTTTAAACCACTATCAAAAAATATTTAAAATAGCTTTTTAAGGTTACCTTTCGGCATTTTCCAGATTATAAATTACCTTTAATAAAATATTAAATACCGAAATTTTCTGAAGAGTAAAAGTATTCATTTTTACAAAGTAGTTATTTCTTAGTCAAGACATTTATTAGAAAAGAAGCTTTATCGCTATAAAATTTTAAATACGGAACAGATTAACTGTATTATTAGCCTAATAATTGAGAAATTATAAACTATTTTAAGTAATATAAAAGAAATCTGATTATATCACTTAAAATAAAAGAAACTTTAAAGGGTTCATCCTTTTATGGAAACTAAAAGAAATCTGATATCACTTTTCTTTTAAAGGATTCATTAATTTAAAGTATTTAAAGTAAATTAAGTATTTACGATGCAAAATGTATCAAATAAAACAGAAAACGGATTTCATTAAATGATCAACAATCAAAAACCATGTTTGCTTTGATATACCAATCAAAACCAAACCTTTTATATGTGTGAAACTTTGCTTTTCACAACAGCATATCAAAGTCTTGCCTTTCTAATAATGCATACTTTTAAAAGAGAAATGCTTGATATGCTTCTGAGTATAAGAATTGCTATGTTGAAATAATTTGAAGTAAATAATATTTGTCATTGAAATTTCGGCCGTAATTTCAATTTCTTCATTATTTTTTAAAACCAAATTAATGAAAGACCGATTTTCTTAATACGTTTACTAAGAATTCATATTAAATCGGACTTCTTTTTCATGACTAGTCTACAAAAACAGATTCCAATAAATATAACAAAAATGTTTTAAAATACGCACTTTCATAAGTGTATTAAAATGAAGAATTTTTTTTTATTTAAATCATTTTCAATTTTTTTAATCTTCCATTCATATATTTTTTTATTTTAAATATTATGAAATATAGAAAATTCTTTTTCACAAAATCATTACAAATTTATGCCATTTGTATGGAATTAAAATGATTAAACAGATCAGTTAACTAATAATTAAATTTTGAAAATAGTGTATTTTCCTTGAGAATAAACAAGTGTGCAAGATTTCATAACGCTAACAAATTAGGACATGAATAATACATAAATAGAATAAGAAATAGCATTTACTACGAATAGCAGAAAAGGAAGAAGTCAAATATATACAATTGTGTAAGAACCTTGAACCCACATTCTTTTTCGATTGAAAATATATAGAATAATCTCTCGATGTTACAATAGCTCTGTTATGTAAAATTCCTTTTCCATCGGATTTTCCTAATTCTGCGTTTCAGGATCTTAACTGCCAGTCAATAGAAATAATTGAGCATTAAAGGAAGGCAACTTTTCTATTCGCTATCTTATACACATACCGGAAGATAGTGAAAAAAAATAACTTTTCAATTGGGGCTTATAAAATGTATTTCCGTTGGAATTTATTCGAATATTTCCTTTGAAAAGAAAGAATTCATAACATTTTTCGAATAAATTCTACATTGTAAAGGAGCATATTTCAGTTTTGGCTTTTTTTTTTGGAATTGGTTTTTCATCATTGCATTGTTACATCCATTACAAAATTTAGGATTCGTCATTTGTTTTAGTTGTAATTGTATAAAACTGCACGAGGATTTAAAAAATTTATTCTTGATTATTATTTCAATATGAAGGAGACTTTAAAAAAATTCCTAAGTGAAGATACACTAGGAAGAAGTGCCAGTATATCCTCTCTTACAATCTACCATTCTCTACTTGATTAATCAATTTTGCACTTGACTGAAGACTCATTTATAGTTAATAGTCCCCTGTTTTACCTCTCAGATGGTAAGGAGAAGTAATGTAAATTATATCAAATGCATTTACACTCTATTATTACTTATACAAAATGCATTTACACTCTATTATTAATTACACAAAATGCATTTACACTCTATTATTAATATTTTATCTGGATCATTTTCATTCGCTCAAGAAATCTATTTAAAATCTAAATTATGTAATATATACTGATATATTACATAATATATATAATACTGTAATATATATAATACTATTTATCATTCCTAAATTTGCTTCCACAGATCTTCTCGATCAAAAAAATATTTACCTTAATCCTTCTTTGCATGATTTTTTTATTTTTTGTGAAATAAATGAAGGTGATATAGTTCATGTTTAAGATTAAAGGGAAGTTTTCTAAGCATCTTAGAATAAATATATAATTTTTTAAAAAAGTATGATGGAAACATCCATCATACAAATTTACATTTTAAGCTCAGTACAAAATCCTCAATGCCCCCTCTCTTCTAAATTTTTCCTCTCATTATCACTTTTATTAGAAATATAATCTATTTTTTTAACTGAGATTAGTTTTCTTAGTTTTTAATTAAACTGATATTAGCACGTTTTTTTTTTTCAGTTACAACAAAGAGCGAAACGACAAGTTCAAACTCACTATAATGATTGTGACAATTGATTTGATTTTTTTACAACTACGTTCCTTAGTACTCAATTGTCGTGATGTTTCCAACAACATTCAATATACAGTACACCTGTTATCAGTATAACGTTTTGTTTATTTAAATGGTGTGGGGGAAATTTCCATCATACAAAAAAATTTCAAACTTTGCCTTCGGTGTAACACTTATTGTTTAAAATTGTATTTAAATAATTGCTCAAATTTTGAATTACAAGGTAACCTTTTTCATTTACCTAAAATAATTCGTTCTAAATTTATTATTTATGTGTATGGTAGGTTATTGCAAACTTTTCCATATTCTGGAAGCAAATTTGTCATCAGTAAGCGTCTGAAATGAATTATGCTTTCTATTTGTTAATTATTAAATTCAAGACATTAATGATTTTTCGTTAATCATACTGTATCATTTTTTTTCATTTAAGAAAAAAACAAAGTACATACTTTGTACAGGGTTTTTTTAATAACTGGTATATTATTACCATATCGGAATGTAAAATAAATCCAGTTTATAACATTTTAAATTCTTAAATCCAAATCTGAATAACCAACTTTCTAAAGCCACTTTAAATAGGAATCTGATTCTGAATTGTTTATTTCTCAGCTCAACATGCTCCCAATTAAAATAAATTTCATTAAGATAGTTTTAAAAAAACACGGTTTTATAGAAGAATACTAAAAGGTAGAAATAATTTCTGTGTTGAATATTTCTATTGTCTTAGTATTCAATTTGTTATTCCTGAAATGTTACAATATTTTTTTTCTCATTTCAACCAAAATTTAATTACATTAAAACCCTTAATGCTTAATTCAAATTAGCATTAATCACCCTTAACTAATAATTCAATTTTGATAACATTCTCGATGGTAACATATTTCAAAAAGAGACAATTGTACAAAATCTCTGAACTTTAGAATTTAATTTGTAATTCTTGGAATCTTATAGGGATTTTTTTCACTTGAATCAAAATTTAATCACATTCAAACCGTTAACGGATAATTCGAATTATCAATAATCACCATTAACTGATAATTCAGTGTTGATAACATTTTCTAAGTGTGTTATCGAGAAGAGACAGTTGTACAAAATGTCTGAACTTTAGAATTTAATTTGTAATTCTTGGAATAATTTTTTTTTCATTTGAATTAAATTTTAATTACATTCAAACCGTTAACGGATAATTCGAATTATCAATAATCATCATTAACTGATAATTCTATTTTGATAACATTTGCGAACTCTGTTATTGTCGCGATTACAAAATTTCAGACAGTGGTACAAAATTTTGGAACTCTAGCATATCAGGAACTGAGAGCAAAATGGATTCCAAAACAAGAATAAATCAAATAAAATTCAAAAAATTAAGAAATAAGACTGAAACTCTGATTTTCAAAGCGAATTCATTTCTTTCTGTATGGATCGTCTTTCAACTTGATCTCTAAGCGGTGGTAAACTAGAGCTGGGGATGTTTTGAGAAGCGTGCATTCGAATGGGATTCTTCTTATTTGTCAAAACACAATACTTCCCTGTCATCATGAATTTCAACAAAATAAGCTATAGCTTTGCGTCTAAAGTTTCGAGGTCATTCTCTCTCTAACTCGAGATGTTTTTTCTACCTGTAAAGCAGCTACGCTGTTTATTTATATGTGTCGTGTCACGGAGAAAAAAATATGAACTGTTCCAATGCCACGCTACGGGCTGAGAAAAAAATTCCATACTCTGTTCATTTTTTATTCATATTGTTATTGTTTCGCTCATTATCGCATTGCTTTGACAACTGATAGGGATAGAATTTACATTACGCTGACGCCTTGCTTGGCGTGGAATTGAATTAAAATATTAATAAGATGCTTCTGAAAATAGGGGAGCTTTTCGATGCCTTTATTAAATTCTTCTGCATTTTGACGCGCTTAATACTCAGCTCACGCACAAACAAACCTTTCCATCTTTCACAATAAAAAAAGCAAATTAAGAATTCTAAGAACACGTGATTTTTTGAACATAGACAACAAATGTTCAAAATGAGATAAACCAAAGGGAATAATAGATTAAAATTCAAAACTAGAAAAAGCAACAGTATGATAAACATTATTAAGGAAGATTATTAAGACGAAAATGGGTAATTAACCCATCTATAATTCTAAGACTACATGCGAGCTTTAATAATAGTTTTTTTTTTCCTTTATGAGGCTTTATTCTTTATGCTAAATTCCTAAACAACTTCCCAAGTAGCACAGAAATATTGTACAATATTGATCAATATTGACAATATTGTATAATATAGTGGAATATTGTTTAATATCATATAATATCGCACAATATTGTACAATATTATGCTACAGGATGTGCTATCTGGGTAAAAAAAGAATTAAACAGAATATCCCAGTGTCCCCTTCAGTTATTTATTCAACACATACATTTCATCCTAACATTTCCATAACAATTGAGCAATTCTTCCTTCTAACTTTTTCAGTTAGCTTCAAACTTAGAAATTTATCCGAAATTCAAATTTTGAATTTTTTTTTTATAATAGAAAGTAAAGATTGAAGACATGCAGATCAGAGGCCCAAGTTTTCTGAATTATCATCCGTCTAATTCTCTCTTGAATCTCATCTTTATATTTGATGCCTATTTAGTAAAATAATATCTCAATTAGAATTATTTGACAAATATATTCAAGAAACATTACGGCTACTATATTAATTTTTAAAATAAATGTCAAAAAAACCTGAAAAAGTTTCGGCAACTATAGACTATTTAAAACACCATCTTTCCTGAAATGCACCTTTCAACATTATAAGGCCACTTATCATATAGTTCAATGAAGAAGTGGGAAGTATCTTTGTTTTCATAATTGAATAACTCCCTCTGTTATTACAAGTATATTGATGAGCAATGATGCAAAGAAAAATCAAATCTAGTTCGCAGCATTTTTTCGAAGTCATCTACACAAAAAGAAAGCATTTTTAGCATAATAAAAAAATTATTCCAATTATTCTTTTTACTATGCCCTTTAAATAAAAATTAATTATTCCAAATATTACGGAATATTAAAATGATTTTTTCTCAAATTAGCTATTTTATGGTGTCTTCGAATTTAAATTAATGAATTAATTGATCATTTAGGATATGAAAATAAATAAACAGTGTATTTTCATTAAAAACTCAAAGTGAATAAAATTTCAAAAATCTAGCACACAAAGAAGAGAGAAAAAAATTGATTACAAAAGTCTACCTTAACAAACATGAAAGGAATCAAGTTACATAAAAGAAAAATACATTTCCCATACATAAAGAATAAAAAAGGAATTCTCTGGTTTTTAATTTTGAAATACTACAATTCAAATCATCTTTAACTTGCTTTTACATTGTAATAAAATAATTACAATTTTAATTGTTTTAAATGAATTTTATGACAATATTTTCGTATGATTGATTTTATTGACAAAACGATCATTGAAAGTGAATATCATTGTAATACTAAATGAATTAAGTAAAAATAATTTAATCGATTGGCTACATTGATCATTATTCTCATTATGAATTTATCTAGTCATTCCAAGAAAAAAAATTTCAGTTCAATCACTTCTCGTTGGGATTTATACGGAACTGAAATTTTAAATTTAAATTCCTGGATATATATTTCCAAATAAGAAATCAACTCTTTCATTGTTTTATCTGTGTTATTCTCTAAGGACGTCACATTAATATGCATCATAATGGTAAAACAATAAAGGAATATCAAACGACTTTCTAGAATCATCTGGAAAATAAACAGTGTGAAAACCTTCACATAGTTTTTTTTTCTAATGAAGTATCTTTAACTACAAGCAATTTTAAGCAGCAATAAATCACATTTTCATTTAGTGAAATATTTTTAAATTATATTTAGCTGCTTTCCAATTTAAGATGTTTTTGCTACCATTGTTTAACCTATGACACGGAGCATCCGTCTAATTAGCTACCTTTAATTGCTACTCCTGAATTATAATAGAGAAGTTCTCTAATTAGAAAACAGGTATGAGTCACTGGTCACTCACGCTGCAACTAATGCGTTAAACCTCATTTTCAGATTCCATTCTCATTTCAAAGAGTTATGCTCCTTCTCGGAATTTTGCATGAATCAAACATCAGTCATTTTCAGTATTTTATAAGTCTGTTTCTTAATATTTTAATCTTCAACTATAACCGAAAAAAATCACCTCCATGTGAAGTTTTTTCTTTATAAACCAAAATTAATTTGACTGAGAAGGAGAATAAACAGTCTTTGCATGATATCTGACATTTATTCCGGAAATTCTCTAACCAGCTGAAAGCGAACGGCGGAACGGAATTCAATGGAAGCAGTCATCATTAAGTTGATTCGCCGTCCTTAGAAAGATCAATTGATTTGCTACACGTTCGAATCAATTTTTTTCCTTCCTATAACGCAAGGATAGATAAAACCAAAAGATATGCGATTTCAGATTCTCGAAGTTGGAATAAAGGTGAAAACGCGTATGGGTCTATGTCTACTCCTTTCAACAGCTGTTGGCTGAGACACAAAATTGGGATAAGTATGTTGGATACATCGAGTCTATTTTTTTCTCTGTAGCATTCAATTCCCAGTTTGTTTGGTGAAATTAAGGTGATAGCATTTCGAGTTTAGTTGATAAGACGTTGAATTGCATATGAGGTCTCTCAAGTTGATCTGAATATTTCTTTCTTTTGATTCAGAAATAAAATTATTTTACATGTAATTCTTTTCAGAAAAATTGCTTTCCTATCCCCTTGGTAATATCTAAAGCTTTAATTTATTATTTGCTCTTCTTTTCATGTATATTTATCAACCAATAAAACTTCCTCGAGTCTTCAATCGTCTTATATCTTTGTGCAGGACATTATCGTTTGAAAGTTGATATGTGATGATTATTTTAAATATTTACAATTACATCATTTTTCATTACATCATTTTTATGATTGCGAAAAACAATATATAAAATCTTTTCGAAGTTTCTGCTCAAATTTATAATTTAGAACACGAAATTTCGACCATAATATTTTTTTTGTACTTCAGTTAGAATGAATGAAAACAACATTTCAACGTTTATTTGAAGTTGATAATTCAAAATTTGTTGAAATAGACCGACAAAAATGTAAAAGTTTCAAAACAAGATCGTTTTGTTTGAATTTTTGAAAAAAAAATTACAATTTTAACTTATTGTAACTTTATCAGCTTGCAAGATTATGTAAAAAGTTATTCAAACCTACATCAAAGACATGGGGCAATTATTCATAACTTTCGTATTTCATTTCGTAATATTTTGTATTTCTTAAATTCATATAATATTCAAGCTATTCTCCTTTATACAGTATTAATAAAAATAAAAGTAACACTTTATTGTTTAAAAGGAATAATTTATTGCTTGTGTAGAATTATTGGGAAGCAGATTTTAATCCTGGGCTAATGTTATTTATATTTCTCTAGGAATATATAAATAAGCTCCGGAAGCTTAATATAAAAATGTTACGTAAATTTGACTAAATAGAATTCTTATGTTTATCGTTTGTTATAAGCGTTCAGATCAGTAATTCAACAATCAAATACCTCCTGTTTTATTATTTGACAGTATAACTAAAAGAACTAATTATCGTTAAAAATGATTTAATAATTTTTTAATTACCTTCGTGCTCAGAACATTTTTATTTTTATTTCTTTTTTCATTATACACATTCTTGAGAAAAATTGACAAACATGCTGTGCTAATTAACCATTTAAAAAGTAATTTTTTTTCCTCTTTAAAGGCATTTAAATTATTTTATGTTTTACTTGTGTATAATGGGAAAATTCAAAAAGTTAGAGATACTGATAATAACAGGAGTGTTTTTAATGGCAGTCAGAAATTTATGCAACAACTTTTCTTCAAATTGCTTCCTAAATTACTATTATGCCTGCGTATGACTTAAATTAAAACAAAAACGCATATTATCTGACAATAATAGGCTCAAATATTCAAACGAATTTCAGAGAAATAAATTAAAAATATCAAATTGTATTTTTTACTAACGACTTTCAACAAAAATATCCTATTACGGCCGCAATTTTAATCATTGCTCTCCAATCATCCAATTTTGACCGCGCTGTTTCCTTTGGGAAAAAATCCTTTAACAAAGCCTATTGAACTATATTTAACAGAAAACAAAATTTTGGGAAGACGAAAATCTGGAAGAATTAATGGAAAATGTGATTTTAAAATGGCATTCCCAAAAATTATTAAAATTTAAATTTAAGAACATTATTTTAAAAATGTATATAAATTTCCAAACTCAATTGGGGATCATTTTAGTCGACCCTTTTTATATATGTATTCAGTTGACCCGCCGATAAAGAGCTTTAACAAATTGGCCTCCAAAAACTGTTATAACAGCCAGATAAGAACTATTCAGCTATTGAAAGCGTTGCACTTGTATGGCTACCACGTAGAAAAAAAAAAGAGTGAAGTAAATGGAATACAACCCCCCCTGGTGGTATTACGGGGAACATATGTATTGAATATATGTGAGTAGCAAAGGATAATCTGATGGAGGATAAGATTCTGTGAGGGCCTCGAATTAACTGGGCGGCTTTCTTTGAAGGAGGAGTAATAGGGAAGGTAGAAATGCGTCATTTGATGCTGACATCCAATGATCGCACCTGTGGCAGATAGTGGGATCATCGTTACCGATGATTAATGCATCCAGCGAGGTATTGCATCACAAAAACCAATTCCTATTGGTTGGAGACATAAATTTGTAATCAAGATTCAAAACAGTTTTTATTTTAATCTTTCCTTCTCCAAACAATATATAAAAAGGAAAATTGATACTCAGTAGCGTAAAAATGATTTGTTTTGTAAGAACTCAGAGAAATCTATTATTTTGTTGATTTCGTTTAATAAATTAAAAGCTAGTTTATATTCTAGATCTAATACATGCAAATATGAATTCTTAGTAATAAAATAAAATAACTTAAATGTTTTTCTAAAAGATAAAAACATTTTTCTTTTTAAGAGTCGTAATAATGATAATGGATGGAAATTTAGGTTGATTATTTGATACGCTGATTTTGATTGATTTTAAGAAGATTATGATTCTTTTCTATCAAATCTTTAAAGTAATAATAATAAATTGGTACATTTATAGCCAATATTTTTTCATTATTATTAATGAAATGACATTATCATTATTATTAATTAAATAACATTTCTAACTAGTTGCATTAACTAATAAGTTTATTCATTACTTAATATAATTTACATATCAGATCTTCTGTAATTGAATTTCTTTTAATAATGCACAGTATTTAAGATATCAATTTTTCAAAGGTTTCAGAAGTTTCGAAATGAGCCTGTAATATTATTTCTCTTTTTTATCTTCAATATTTAAGTGAATTTAGCAGGATTTTCAACAGAATGAATAAGAATTTATTAAAATTCAATTATTTATAATAAGCGAAAAGTTATATCAATGATACAAGAGTATACTACAAATTTCTAAATGACTTTACAAAAGTGAAGCTTCACATGAAAGCGCGAATATTTGTTATTTTTAAATTTTTATAATGTCAGAATCAAAAATAAGTTTTTTTATTTTCTTTTTTTAAGTGTAATAAAAAAACTTTACAAAATGACGAATACTTAAAAATATGAGTAAAATCCTTTTCATATTTTTCTTTATTGCATTTAAATCCGCATTTTCTTACTTCTTTAGCATGAAATGTGACACATTTCGTAAATCTAAAGCATTCAAACATCGTTTTACTTAAGCAATGAAGTATAATTTTAGCAATGCATCATTTAACTGCATTATTTTTTTTTAATTTTAAAAAATGCAATTTAATTATTTGAATCGATTTAAGCTATTTCATCTCATTTAAACATTTTAAAATTAATTGCATGAGTATGTTCAAATAATTAAACTTATTGATAACAATGCAAAATAATGTTTTAATTCATAAAGCGTATGAATCAAAATGCATAAATTTTAAGACCAACTTAATTCGATTTTTGAAAAATATCTAACCTTTTTTTATTGACATTAATGCACATTTTCAAAGAAAATATGTTCTTAAAATATTAATGAAATATTGTTTAGCATAAAATATTCTTTTCCTATCTCTGTATATTTTAGATATTTTTTTCACAAAAAAAGGCAAATCTGTGACATGACTATAAATAGTAGTAGAAATAAAGAAAATTACTAAACATGAACTGTAGCTAATTTATTAAAACTGCATTATAAAGCGTATATAATTTCTCTGAAAAAAATAAATATTTATTATTTGGGTCATGAAATATCGTCTTTAGATACATAAATGTAAAGAAGAAAAATATTTTCATCATCCAATTTTTTTATCAAAAAAGTTGATACAACATATTTTAACATGAAACTATTGTCTTAAATATTAAATTAGTTTAAAGTTTAAATGAGTTCCGAACCTTTTTTCGTACTTTTGTTAACGAGCCGAAACAACATTAAATCGGTAGCTTTTTCTAAGAAATTTCCTGCCAAAATCTGAAAGCGCTCTTCCAATTCTCAATGCACCAAAAACAAATGTTCATTACTGTTGAGAATATCTGAATCCATTATTGACAGAAAATTCTTGTGTCAGTAATGGATTCAGAACAGTAATTGATTCGCTGGCTATTTGATTGCAAATTACAATTGGACAGGTTTTTAAAAGGATATCTTTGAAAACTTACATATTCATAAATACCATTTTATAAAATATTAGCCAATAGAGCTGTTTAATAAACTCAAAAAGGTATAATGATGTATTATAATAGGTTGGGGGAAAAGAAATCCATTATTATTTTACAGCCATCTAACTAGAAAATAATTGATTTCTTTTTCCATTATTTTCAAAAATTCCATATGGGAAATAATGGAAAGAAATCCATTATTTTCTCGATAGATGGCTGTAAAATAATAATGGATTTTTCTTTCCTCAACCTAATGTCTCACTAAAGAAATTTGTAGCATCTGTCTAAAGCAATGCTTGCTTCAATTATTAACGAAATTAACGGAAAGCTTTTCCCTTCAATTTAGAAGCTGTGAATTAAAGCAATAAATTCACACGCACATGCAGTTTCAATGCCTAAAAATATTATACAAACGGAGAATATTTTTTCATTTATTACGGATTCTTTTACATAGTAAAAATTAAAAGCCCTGGGTTTTGGGGGAACACTAAATTAGGCAGTAGTAAAGCCTCATTTTGGCACATTCACTGTTATACATCCCTTCCCTACTTTTTACTGTGGAAGTTAATTAATCATCAGATAAACTGATCAGTCAAAGCGTTATCCATATTTATTGTATTTAAATAGAAATGAGGGTATTTAAAAAGGAGGATATATTAAACTCTTATATATATATCATTAGTTATCTATGAGATCTTTAAGTCGTGTTTTTAGATTTTTTATCCAATTGTGGATGACAGCAAATAGATGATAAACATACAAAAATATTCAAGCTGTCAAAAATTGTCTTTTGTTTTTCTGCTTATGTAGCTGTATCGAAACAAGTATTATAAAAACAATTTTGTTACATCAATGCCTACTTAAGTTAACAAAGAACATTTTTATTTTAGTTACTTTTTATTAAGTAATTAGAATTAATATAAATATGTATATAAATATGACAGAGTCACAATATTAAGCGGAAAAATAGAAAGCGAATTTCCCGGCAATTTCCCATTCTTCTTTCTATACATGGGGTTCGAGCTCATAGCCCAAGGGATGCGAATCCAACATCATACCAACCAGACTATCCCGGCCTGACAATTCCAATTACTATAAGTAATTTATCAAAAATTATTCCAGCATTGAATTTTCAAAGCCAATTGAGGATTCAAAGTTAATTGTGACAACGCAAAATGCGGGATTTTTCTACACCATTTGGGGGAACGCAATACAGATTAGAAATTATAATTTTCTTTATTCTGTATTTTTTTAATTCGAAATTACTTCAAAATGAATCGGAAAAATCGATTAATTAACAATGTTTAATTTTAAATGCATCAAACATTAAGAAAATAAACAGAATCGTTTAAAATAATCTGCCAAAAACATGTTAACCATAACCTTGGTAATTGTGGGGGAAAACAAACTGAATTTGTTTTTTATTTGGTGGCGGGGAAATGAAGATTTTTGGAGAGAAAGTGAGTTTTTAATTAATTAATATAAAATAATTAATTAATATATTTTTTTAAAAACTAAATAGTTTTGCAATAAAGAGTAACAAAAATAAAAAATTTCTTTGTTAACCTAAGTAGGAATTGATTTTTAAAAATTATTTTTTAAAACACTTGTTTTCCTTCTTTTTATTTTCTTCTTCTGGAAATATTTCCAACCTTTGCTTAGTAGTTGATAATGTTCTGAAACCGAACTCAATCGGTAATGCAAAGTTTATGTCAATTCCGCTTGCATGATGTCTGAATTCTGAAATACGAATCGAGATAATGGTGAGTTTATTCCCTACAAATTTATGTGGCGACTCAGTTCGGTATTATCCCGAGTGCTTTCAGTGATAAGCAAAGCAGTTCGAATATCTGCCCAACCAGATGTTTGCGCATTATCTGACTTAGGAGAAGTAAAGATGAGTTTGCCACTCCACTAATGATTCAATAGATGAAATGTTATTCAAAATCAAGCTCTTCATTTCTCATTGGAAATTAATTTCATTTCCTACCAAACAGCTCGAACTTCGTGACTAAAATTCGAAAGCGGGAAGATATGTTAACGACGCCAAGGAGGATTATATTTAGATACCCGTTGGATAAGGGGGCCTTGCCAAATAAATTTGGCTCAAAACACTATAGGTCACAGCTTTTCGACTGGAAACTTGTTTACTTCCTTTACGCCGTTTAGAATATTCTCAGTAGCGCTTTCAAATCGTTCCGTGTAATAACTAAAGTAACAAATTCATAAATTCTCCAATAACTTGTATGAAAAATGTTTTTACAGTAGACGAAATAATTTTATACAATTCGATAAATTTCAAGCAATTCTTTTTATGCACATTATCAAAACAAATCAACTTTTCTTTTTGGTGAACTTCAAAGTAAATTTCTTGGCAGTAAAATCTTCTTTTCGAATATAACGAAGAGCAGAATTTGTTAATATAGGTAGTAATAATAAGTTAGGTTAATATATCAACAAATTCAGATTCACAGATAAAATTCTATAACAGATAAGATTATCGATTCATCTGATTTTAATAGTTAATAGCTTTGAAATTTTTTATTTCTTACTCATGACTCAACAACTATTTTTTAAATAAACATTTTAAATGTTTTTAATAATTAAATAAATATTTTTTAATAAAAAATAAATTTTTTTAATGAATTTAATGAATTGTAATAAATTCATAAACTCTCCAATAACTTTAGAAAAAACGTTTTTATAGTAAATAAGGTAATTTTATACAATTCGATACATTTCAAGCAATTCTTTTTATGCACATTATCAAAACAAATCAACGTTTCTTTTTGATGAAATGCGAAGCAAATTACTTGAAAGTAAAATCTTCTTTTCGAATATAACGAAGAGCAGAATTTGTTAATATAAGTAGTAATAATAAGTTAGGTTAATATATTAACAAATTCAAATTCACAGATAAAATTCTATAACAGATAAGATTATCGATTCATCTGATTTTAATAGTTAATAGCTTTGAAACTTTTTATTTCTTACTCATGACTCAACAACTATTTTTTTAATAAAATTTTTTATGGTTTTTAATAATTAAATAAATAATTTTTTAATAAAAAATAATTTTTTAATGAATTGTAATAAATTCATAAACTCTCCAATAACTTTTAAAAAAAACGTTTTTGTAGTAAACAAGGTAATTTTATACAATTCGATAAATTTCAAGCAATTCTTTTTATGCACATCAGCAAATAAAATCAACATTTCTTTTTGATGAACTTTGAAGTAAAATCTTTTTTTCGAATATAACGGAGGTCAGAGTTTTTTAGTATAGGTAATATAGTAAGTATAATAGTATATAGTAAGAATAAGTTAGCTTAATATATTATCAAATTCAGATACACAGATAAAATTCTATAAGAGATACGATTATTGATTCATCAGGTTTTAATAGTTAATAACTTTGAAACTTTTTATTTCTTACGCATGACTTAAGAACTACTTTTTTAAAAAAAATGGAAATTTTAATAAATGGTAATAAATTTATAAATTCTCAAATAACTTCAGGAAAAACGTTTTTATAGCATACTGGGTATTTTTATAAGATTCGATAAATTTCAGGCAATTATTTTTATGCACATTAGAAAAACAAATCAACGTTTCGTTTTGATGAACTTCAAAGCAAATTTCTTGGAAGTATAATATTCTTTTTGAGTAAAGGAGAACAGAATTTATTGTTAGCATAGAGAGTAAGAATAGGTTAGATTAATATATCAACAAATTCATAGTTAAAATTCTATAAATGTTAAGAATACTGTTTAGTCACATTTTAATAGTTAATAGTTTTGAAACTTTTTATATCCTACTCATGACTCGATTCAACTATTACATTTTTTTTAAAAAAATGGAAATTTGTTCAACTATTACAAATGTCTTAAGTTTTCCAAGAAAAATAAAAATTCAATGTGTAAAAAAACTAATGGATATCTTGTATTTCTCTACCAAACTGAGCATTTATTGTGATATCTAATTTATTAATATCATTTGGTGGGATTCATTATGAGAACTAATAAAGCAAAAATAGATACAAAAGTATAATAAATGTTATTAATGTGTATAATATCTGTGCTGTATTCAAAAATATTATTGCAATTGTAAATTATTGTTACTTTACTTAAAACCTGATATTTTTAATGTTTAACATTTTAAAATTTACTAGCCCATACCATTATATTTCAGGATAAAACTTGAGTATTTTATCGTTTTTTAACAAATATATAATAATATATCATTCACGTAATTAAGTTTAAAAGCGGTTTATCTGCGTGTGATATATCTTTCGAATACAAAAATATTTCCAAAACGACAGTTTTAACGTTTTTAAATTAATTTGTATATTAATAAAATGAATATAATGTCCAATAAGAAATTAATTATTTCTACCTATTAAATGGAATGCGTTTCCAAATTCTCTCTCAGATACGGTTTACAAAGAGACAATGCATTATTAAATTAATTGGTAATCAAGGTTTGAAAATGTTAAAATAGTGTTTTGTCATCGAGAGCACCACCTTTTCCATCAGGAAATGACTGAAAAATCTTTAGTTATGAAGTAAAGCAATCGAAAAGAGAAAAAGCTTTCCATATATCATCTTCAAATCAAATATATTTTTATGTATTAATGTTATAAACTGAAGGCCTACAACCAGCTACAACATTCACTTAAAATTCATATTTACCTACTACAACATTCACAACAAAGGCCAGCTAGAACATTCACATACTGATTCACAATGAATAAAAAAGAATTTAAAATTATTAATCACCTGCCAATTTGCAAAAATATTACATTTTTTTCTTTGATTTATCTCAAATTAAATACTTACATAGCATATAAGAATATGTATTCAAAAATTCATTATTCGGTGAATATCAAATTTAATATTTTTAGAGAAATACTTTCCTGAAAAACAAATTTTTGATTAAAATAATAATGACATCTCGTATATGAGGTTGAATTTGAAAAAATATTTTTAAAAACAAATCATTTTAGACGATGTGTGTTCATTTTAGATGATGTGTGTGACATTTTTTCCCATCAATATTTTTTTACAAATATCTAATGAATCAAATTTTATTCTAGCATTTCTGTAGCGAGTCATTAACGTGTAACACTTACTGATTCATAATGAATAAAAAGGGATTTTAAATTATTACTCACCTACCAATTTGCAAAAAAAAAAATTATATTTCGCAATTCGATTTATTTCAAATTATATATTATTATATACTATATTATTACTTATTCAAAAATTCAGTATTCAGTGAATATGAAATTTAATTTTTGTTAAAGAAATAATTTTCTGAAAGATAAATTTTTGATTAAAATAATAATGACGTCTTATATATGAGGATGAATCAAAAAAATTCAAATACAATTCATTTTAGATGATGAAATGTTGTTTGTGATATTTTTCCCTTTAATACTTTTTTACAAATATCTAATGAATCAAATTTTATTACAGCGTTTCTGTATCCAGTCACATTAATGTGTAGTCTTTTCTTAAAATTTAAATTCTAATTCGTTTAATAACTTTTTGCCGAACTAAAAAGTACTTTTCCACCAGAGAGATTTTGTGCATTATGAAAGAAATCTACTTTTCAAACTGTTGCCATTCTCTTAATGACTCCCCGTTTTGAACGAGGGAATAAAAAAGTCAGTATTGATCCAAGTAGTCAAATTTCCAGCGGAGTATTTGGTTTCCTCCATAATTGCAATCAAAATCCCTTCTCTTCACGAATTATTAAATTTCCCAAAGAGATTACCCAAATGAAGGATAATTTGAATCTTAACGAGTCTTCAGGATTCGTAAGAATTAAATAGCAGTGAACTGTATTCGGTACCAATTAGAATGTTCATTTTGATAGAGAGAAAGAAGTTGCTTTCAATTATTTCAAAGTAAAACTACCCTTTTTTTTTTCAAAAGACACTACTACCAAAATTATCTCCGAAATGTTTGACGATATTAAAATATTTCAGATCTTTAAAAATTACTTATTTTTATCAAAACATAATTTTCTCTGATTATTTCGAATTATTAAAGGTAGATAATTAGTATTCATTAGATAAAACAGTAAAAATTACAGATGTAAAACATGCCTTCTAGATTTTTGTGAGATCTAGGCAATTTTATAGAATTAGTTATCAGTTAGAAAGCTTGTATGAAATCAAAACTGAACTTTTTATCCGAATTAGCACTCAAAAATATTTATTCAAATCTAACTTCCACCAAAAGAAAATGATATTCATACTTTTATTCATCATACAAACACTAGTGTATATGTTTTTATTCACCACGTTCATCATTGATAAAAATTGTTTAATATTTGGATTTGAACCAGAATATCTTGAAAGGATTTTTAGTACAAATTAAAATCAAGTTGGCAGATAACGATATCTTCTGAAATTTCTTATATCATGATTAATGAAATCTTTTTAAAAAATTTTTGATGCATTCATTGAATTTTCATCTTAAAGATGAATGGGGTAGATAATGAAAGACAACGTCGCTTTTTTTCAATGATGTGTTTCCTTTGTTGTTTTGAAGATTTTGATAAGTTACATTTATTTAATATAATGCTTACTTTATCTTTTCCTTTATTTTGTTATAAAAAAGAGAATCGATTTCACTAACTATTCAGCTTCTGATTTTGAAAAGTACTCAAATATAATTTTGAAAAGTATTCAAATTGAATTAGTGTTGCAGTCGAGGGGATACATTCTGGAAATTTACCAAATAGTTCTGAGGTATTTTAAATAAATGCATTCGTAAAAGTAAACTCTTCTTCGGCTTATCCTTCTATCTAGAACACTAAATACAATAAACTCCTCTTGGTTTTCTCCTGGTTTAGTATTGTCTTCTAACGGCCAACATTTCTGTGAAGAGTAAGGTTAATCGAAAAATATCAATTAAAAAAGTTATGCTTTCATATTGCAGAATTTGTCAAAAGTTGTTTATTGATAGTATACCACTGTAGAATTTTTTCAGACTTTTCGCACTTATATCTTCTTTTCAGCTTCCGCCTCAAAATTTTACTTCCTACAAAAAATTTCAGATTTTTTTAGTTTTATAAATTTGGTGACAATTTACTGCAATTTCATTGTTTACTCATTGATCAAATACTGCACTAAAAAATGTAAATTTTCTTTAAAGAAATGTTAAATTAACTGCCAATGAAAATTTTAATTAACTGGAGAGTTAAATAAAAAACAAAGTAGCATTTGCCCGATTCCGATGCATTAAGTTTAAGCGGCCCAGTAGATAAAACTGGAGCGATTTGATACACAAATTCCAGATTCAACCGTGGACCTTGCGTGTGATGTCTTTTCTCCTCTAAGCTGCAGGACTAATCTTTTGGAAAATTTGAACCTAGAGTAATCTTTTTTTAAGGTTTGAGTATGCAAAATTCAATATTTTGTTTGATTTTATTTCTTTTTAGAAATCTGTTTATTGTCATATTTGAAATAACTCCTTTCGTAAGTTCTCTGTCCCCGTACGTACAGTTGATTTAATTTTTTAAAAAGTTTTCATATTTGTTTTTAGAGTCTTTCTTTTCTGTAGGAAAAAAGGCTGATATATATATATATATATATATATATATATATATATATAGAGAGAGAGAGAGAGAGAGAGAGAGAGATAAAGTGGAAGGAATGTTCAGTTTCTATAAATAGCTTTTCGTCCATAAATACAATACCGGTATATAACACTTTCCAAACATAAAACGATTCTTCCTATCGCATTTTATAACACCGGATTAGAAACAATAAATACGGTTGAAATCAAATCGCAAAAATGAAAAACAGTTTTGAAAATTACAATAGAAGATCTTATTTATCGGGAAAAAATCATATAAAGAAAGATTTATGATAACTTAATTGTTCCTTCTTAACCCTACATTATTCGTAAATCCATAGAGATTATATATGTTGTGATTATAACTTATTTTAATTAGTTTCTTTACGTATTATTATGTAGCATAAGATGCTCTACAATAACTTTAAGTAAGATGTGACATTTAGAATATTGAACTTCATGGAGATATAATACAACAGGACTGCTAATGGAATTGATCTATCGTAACTAGTTACATCTATGAGTCAAACACTCCAAAAGATGCCAACAGCATTCTATATTTCCCAGTCGATTCCCTTCCCAAGTACTGACCGCTCGAGATGCTGCGTAAATGTGGTGATCGGATTAAAGCAGGATGATGGGATTGATGCATTATACCAACAAAGGACAATTTGTCGTAGATACTTGGATACCAATTAATGATGCTTTATCAGTTGGTACAGAATCTGCGAATTACACTATCCTTGTTTCGAATACTAAAAATTTCAAAATATTAGGTTGGGGAAAAAGAAATCCATTATTATTTTACAGCCATCTACCGAGAAAATAATGGATTTCTTCCCATTTTTTTTCCATTTTTTCCATATGGAATTTTTGAAAATAATGGAAAAAAATTTCTTTGTAGATGGCTGTAAAATAATAATGGATTTCTGTTTTCCCAACCTAATATATTACTCAGTTATTGATAACATGAAAATTTTAAAAACAAAAATGATCGCAAATTCCTTTTACAGGGAAATTCTGATAAAGATATCATTTGAAGTATGCTTTTGCATAATCTTTGCGATATGTTGTCACTCACAAAATATGTTTTTTTTTTTAGATTTTATACCTGATTTTTGAGTTACATTCACGAAAATAATATAATAATCGAATGTTTCTATCATTGCAAAGGTAACAAATTAGAATAGAGCTCTGATTCAAGCTCTTACTCTATGTTCAACGATAAAAAAAATTAATAAATCAAAGAAAATATTTTTTCAAATTATTCAGAAGTATTAACATGAAATAAAACAGAGATTAATAAGTTAAAATGCTGCATTTCGTTTAATAAAACAACAAATATTGTGCTTAACCAAAAAGTGGACATATTGAGAAAATTCATAAAATTTTTAATCATTTTTTCTCGGCTAAAAAGGCGTAAACGATTGAAATGGAATTATTTGATGCTATATTTACCATCAACTAATGGAAAACATCAGAATGATATACTCTAGATAAAAGTACATAAACATAACATTAGAATAATATGCTCTACATAAGACTACCAATCTACTATATTATTAACTTTTCAGAATAAATTAGATGGTGAGAATGAGTTGTATATATTTCCCAACGAAGAACTTTTTATTAAAACAACCATGCAAAATCCTACCACTGGTTTGTTTTCAAAATTAAAAGCAGACCAGAAATTTGTCTCTGCGCCATATTTGCATAGTTTCGAAAAGTGTCACTTCATTAATGGGCTTATAATTCTGGCAAGCATTAACCTTTCCTACACTAATAAAATTATCAGCATATTTCGTCCTTTAATGAGATTCCTTTGCTCGGAAACAGGATCTTTATCCTGATTTAAGACCCAGAAGAGTTTATTATGATTAAAGAGGGAAGAAGGTAAATGTTATTTAATAGAATTTCAACCAAATATATCAGTTTTGCTCTCACCTTAAATTCGAGAAGTTAACGGTAAAAATAGGATTCATTGATTTTTCATTTCAAACACAGCAATCGTGAGAAAACAATTTGAATGCAGAAAACGCCTGGTTTAGTCTACTCTATTAACGCTAGCTTTTGATTATCATTGAAACTGAGAGCTCATTATTCATTCTACTCATTGAAATAGTTCCCTGGGAATATATTTCCTGTATTGGGATCTTCCAGAAGGGGATTTTCGATTAAATTGAACTTGAATGTATACTGGTTCATATGAAATGATTTGGAACTTTGAAAATAATTTATTCTGACTTGATAATTTTTTAAAAAGAAATCCTTTTTGTATCAGGTTCCTTTACGTATACTTCTGAATCTGGTTTTTAATCTAATCCTATATCCGAACTGAACTATATTCTAGAGAAACACGCTCTATATCCGAACTGAACTATATTCTAGAGAAACGCGCTCCATATCCGAACTGAAATTTGAGGACTTAATTTTAAAGCATGAAAAGTACGTTATATTAATGTAAGATTGTTTCTATGCAATTAACTTCAAAAAATATATCATGTGACTTCTTCACTGCTGTAATATGGAACAAATATAATCGAAATATCCGAATATATAAGAGTTTGCTTGAATTTTCTTGTTTTGAAATACATCTAACAACCTTCATTATATGTAGGCTGTTTTTTTAATAATTTCTATTAAAATGTTGCTCAGAAAATGGGAAAGATTATTAATAATATATTCCTAAAGTTGTCAAAAATGTCAAAACTAATAATTACTGTATTTAATTATTAATAAATCTGTAAAATAAATATTTTTTCCTTTCTAAGCAAAATAAGTCTTTATTTTACTTTTTATCGTTATAACTAAGGTACAATATAGTGATGTACCTTGGAGCTAATAACATGCTTGTTTCAAGGACAAGATGATATTCTATCTTTTCAAACCTGCGAGGGTATAAAAACTTATATCTTTTATATATGTGGTAAAATCAATTTAAAATCACTCTATATTTTTCTAAATAGATTTGAGTTGAACTAGTAAATTTTTCCCGTGTACAATATTTTTTCCTATTATTTAAGAAACAAATTTTACCTCTAGTTGTTGTTTCTTATCTGATATTTTAGGGGAAAATAAGTTGGAGGTCATATCCAACTAAATATGAAGGGACGTGATCAGACAGAGAGAAATGTGTGATAAATTCACCAGTTTTCGAAATTTTTCAATTTGAAAAAACTTATGATTTACGTTCCTATACGAAAAAAGATTGATTTCGCGTAACGCATATTTGGAAGAAGCTATAAACTTTGCTTGTTATATTGATTTATTTCCAAAGTCTTTCCGTTATTGTTTCCATCTCAACCGAACGAGATTTTAAAAAGAATAGCTTTTAAATCTCTTCTCTATTTCTTTGACGTTGCCGCAATGCGAAAGTCTTTTCTAACAGAGGACAGTAATTACTGCTTTCAGAAATTAAACAAAGGCTAAAATCTCTCTTATTTTTCATTTCTTATCATTACAATGCCTACACGACTCAAAACATCTTCGACGTTTTTGTTTTTGAATTGCTTACTTGTTATTTTTCAAATGCATTACCTTTGAACAAAGGAATCATTACATTCCTTTAGCCCGAAAAACTTGTGACAAGCCAGGAATGCACGGAGAGTCAAGGGATTGACGCAAACGAATTCCATGACCATCTTTCTGAAATGTTTGCAATTTTTCCGGTCTAGTTTTAATTTTGCATTGTTGCTTAAGGGGACAGTGGACTTTAACCTTTTCAAGGGCCGTGGGAAGTATACTTCCCACCAAATTTTTCAGTTTTTGTATGAAATTATGTAGATTGGCCCAAGTTTTGACAAATTTTGAAATTAAATAAAAACTTGAATGTTTCAGCTCCTTATCTCACATACAATGGTATATCTTGATTTGTCACTTAATTACTAATTAACCATATTAATTAATGAATGAAAAATTTATTTAATAAGTTAAATAAATTACTTTACTCAAGCCAATCTTAATCCTAAAAAAATTTTAATATACCATGACTAGAAAGAAATGGCCTTTGAAAGGGTTAAAATAAGCAAAAGTTGGCAGATACATGAAATTTTACCTTTATCGTTTCCTCACAAAAATATATATGTTTGCATGCAATTAAAAATAAATTATAAGGTATATAGTTCAATAAAATGTATATTTCAAAGATCAATTTTTTAAAAAAAAACATTTTAATTACTTTCCTCAAAATTATATTGTAATTCAGTTTAAATATCTTTGAAACTTTTGAGGTGTCTTAATTTTTGAAGAAATTAAATAGAATTGGGAATAAAGATTTCTATTAAACATTAAAAGAAAATAAGATCTGACTTTTATATTTCGAGGCTTTTAGATAGTTAAAGTCAATTTTAATTTTAAAAAACATAAAATTCTTATGAAAATTCAGTAAGTGCGAATAAAAATATTTCTAAAAAATTAGCATTTAATCGGAATTGCAAAGTGCTTCACAGTTTTATTCTAAACATATTTTTATTGGGTAATAGGGAAAAATAATAGAAAAAATTAAAAATTAAATCTCCCGGAATATCTTAAAATTTAAAAAAAAATTCTACATCTATTAATTTTAAAAAATAATATTTCGTTTCAAAGTTTTAAAAAATTACTTAAATTTTAAATTTGCTTACTAAAACATGTCTATGTACTGTCTATGCTGTCTATACATTCCACACATGGTGAGCCTCACTGAGTAGAAATCAATGTTTATTCGCATGGAATAAACGATAATTTGTATTAAGGAAATACATGGCATTTAAATTGAAATTCCTAGTCATATTTAATGACTAATATATTAGACTCGTATCAGTTAGCTCCGAATTAGGGGTAAACTGGAAACGAGCAAAGTTTTGGAAGATTTTCTTTAATTGAATTTTAAAAAAGTGGCTGAGGAAATAATTTTAAGAAAATATTTTCATTTTTAGTTGTTTTTTATGCTTTTTATTCTATTTATTAACATTTTAATAAATTAAATTCTGCTTTAACTTAATAGAATAGGAAAATATTCATTAAAATGTACTATACTCTAATGAAAAATATAAACAAAATGCATTAAAGAATTTTTGCTTTTTACGAGGAACAATTTTATGACATTCCAACAAAGTGGAATTGATTTGGTCTGCAAACACGATTAAATATAACAAAATTATTTCTTGAAACAAGAATAGTATTGTTGAATATTATTAAAAAGGATTATTACTAATTTTTATTCAGAAGAAAATTATTATACTCTATAAGGTGTTTACTTCATAAATGAAACTTTCGTACTTTTAGAAAATAAGCGTAGCAGTAATACGATTCCATGTTTTAAAAAAAATGTAAGCATTTTATATTTTTCAATAAGGATAAACAAAGGCCTATTGTTACTTCTAAAATCGCTGTCTTTCAATAAATCAAGGATATGAACACGAAAATGTTTTCCACTGCACAACAACAGCAACAAAACTTTTTTTTATTTTAACTTCAAGACAGCTTACCGAATATCTTTTTTTTGCATTCAATATTGTATTAAATAATCTAAATACTCTTATAATCTAGTTTTATTCCATAATAATGAATTCAGCTTTAGGTAAAGTATTTCATGGATATCAACCATTTAATGATGTACTAGCAATTTGAAATATCAATAATTGATTAACTCCTTTGAACCTAAATTACGAATCAAATGCAAATTACAATAGAATGTTGCTTAATGAGCATAATTCGTTTCAAGTAGCAATGCGGAGCGTTTTTTTCTTCAAGATTGGACAATATGTTCTATTTCGAAAATAATATCCGAACAAGTTTATAATCATGTAATTTATTATTTATAATACTTTTTTTTCAAGAAAATTGTCAAGAAACATTCATTTTCTCTTACGCATCAAAATTCGGTAAAAATTAGACGCATCATTATCATTAAATGAATGTGTAGCGCGCGTAGTTACTCCATTATTAGATTGGTTCTTATCAACATCCGATGCAGCAGTGCTTTTATCATCTTCCTTGTTTCATTGGACTGGAAGGTTGATGCCATTCGGAGGCATTTCCTCCTCCTCCTCTTCCTCCTCCTCTCCAGACGAAATCTCCTCCACGACTTCTTGATGTGTTGCAGAATGCAGCTTCTGGCTATGCCTGTATTTGCTGAAATATTTCTTCCTCTTATGGTTATGTCTTAACGACGTTTATCAACTTGTTTCACATTGTTTTTTTTTACTTTTCTTCTAACTATATATTTTACAATTCTGCTTTTAATATAAAAATAAAAAGACCAACAAAGGGCAAAACACAGACAGACGGATAACCAAAAGATACAAACAGAATTCCACATTTGATGCTAAAATAACTCTTCATTACTCATTTTGTAAAACATCGTTAGTTAAGTGAGTCATTTTTGTTTTGCTCGTTGTGTGAATCCCTCGTTATAAGATATTCTTGCTAAGCAAGGTTTAATAGTAATCTATTTGCTTTACAAAATCAAAATTTCCTTACTTTATATATTATTTTACAATAGAGTATCTCATTCATGTTACGAATTCATAAAATTAATCATGAGCATTCTAACCATGTTATAATGTATAAGTTATGGAATGTAACCGGTATTTTCTAAATCGTAAAGTTGAATTAATTCTTAAATCAGTTTTCTTTTTATGAAAAATCTATGCCAAGACATTATAATCGAAACATTAATCGGCAAATAAGGTATGATATCATATAGAATATTTTCAACACTCTTGAAGAATTACATTCTCAATTCAATTAACGCGATTTGAAACTGCTTTGAATGCAATCATTCAATATGGCAAAATCATTCATTCTAATGAATGACAAAAAAGAAGTAGATCGCATAAAATCTAAAAATACTAATCTCAAGTTAACAAAAATATACTTCTAGTATTTAATGTATTTGTAACGACCATCAACACCAACAAAAAAGACTGATTCCCATTTGAAAGTGTAATATTATTTTTTTCTGATAAGATCCTAGAAATACAAGACAATAATTTAAAAACAATTTATTTACAATTTTGTTTTTACAATGCAATACAGAAATCCCTGTTCTTTAAAGTATCAAAAGACATCATTTAGTACTCAATGCGAGAAGTATTAATAATAAAATTTTATTTTACATAACTTCAATAGCATTTAAACAGAACAGATACTTCCTTAATTATAGAGGGAAGTATTCACAAAATGACCCACTGCTTTAAAACGCAGAAGAAGAAAAAAGAAAGAAGAAAAAAATTATGGACAGGACACTTTTTGTCTCTGATTTATTTCGCTTCAATGAGTAATAAATTTTTATTACATTCTGAAGGTCGTTTCTCCATTCTTCTTTACGAATCGAAGGAAAAAGTCTACTTACCGCATCGTCGTCTAAGTACTGGGCTTCGTTCTCTGCCTTCTTCATCTGAGGGTCCGACCTATAAAACGGAATTCAATTGCATGACTGCAAAAACTAGTTTAACATATATCATATTACTACTACGTAAGTTCTATATGCTGCTAATTTGTTATTAATCATTAGCATTTTAAAATTAGGAAATATTAATTATTTATGAAATCATTTGACTAGGACATTAAAAAAAACCACAAAATAACTAATACGTCATATAAGATACAATTAATATTCATATTTTTTAAGTAAATCTCAATTTAGTATTCTTTTGAAATATGATTCTCATGACTGCAAGAACCAATATGTGGCAGTAATTAAAAAATTTTATTATTGATTCAATTTTGGGCTTCTTTCATGGATCTCGAAATACTCGTGTTTTAATACTTTCAATAAAATACTCTTTATAAGATAACGATAAATACTAATTTCAAGATCATGGTAATTAAGTTCATCATTTTAGACGTAAGAAATGCACAAATTATCGTTTATCCCCTATGTTAAAATAAAATTAAAGTAGCTTTTAATCTCGGAAAAAGTGTGTGTGTGTTCGTGTTTGCATCAAGTCGATATTTTATATGTTCCTGGTTTTTAGGGATGTAGCAGTATATTTTATATAAGAAATGAATCATGTGAGGCATATTATTATTTTATTCCTAAATATCATAAAGTTTCCAAATTCCCTAAGAAGTTATATATATATACTTTCAGTTTTAGAAAATTTTAATGATTTAAAAAATATTAAACGCTTCCAGTACGAAACAAGTAAAGTTAGTTATATTTTTAAAAAAAAATTTTTAGTGTTCTTTGAATGACAATATCTATAATAGTTTTAAAAAATATGAATTTCACTATAAAAGTATTTAATATATTTTTTATACAAATTATTATCTAAACTCTCTAAGAGAATAAAAAAAACTAAGGCTTCCTACTTCAAAATAAAATTCTATGACATTTTAAATAATTACTGCACATTTCAATTGGGACTTGCATTCGAGAATTTTTAAAAGAAGGAAATCATTGCAATGATGAATTATTATCAAGAAAATAATATTATTAAATTATTATGCTATATTATTTAAAATATGATATATAACAAAATTAGCCTACCTTTTATCCAGAACCTAATACACACGAGACAAAAGATATTCTAAAGTATATAATTTTAAATTAAAGTAATTCATGCAAAAAGAATTTGACTATTAATAATTAATGGATATTATTCACGAACGTACCTTCATTAAGTTGTATGAATTAACAATTTTGCATTATTTTCCTTGTTATTGTCTGAACATAATATCCATTTTTATATGAAAGAAAAAATGTGTTGCTCCTAATGCTAATACAGTTTAGATCTCATCAGTGTAAGAGATCCAATTTTTTTTTCTGTACAAAGACTTTAGTATGTTGGTTATCTTACATATAGTAAAGTGTAAATGAATGTCATTGTGCAACAAAAAAAGAAAAGAAAAGAATTCATTTACGGAAAATGTTTTAACCGTTTTGGAGTATCTTGATTATGTTGATTTCAAAACCAATGTTATTTTGTGGAGTTGGCTGTAGTTTTTGAAATGGTGCATATTTTCAAATCGCAACGGAGCCTTCAACCATTAACCAATGTTGTTTTGTGGAATTGGCTTTAGTTTTTGAAATGATGCATATTTTCAAATCACATTGGTGCCCTCAAATATTAACTCATTATGTTGAATTTTATTTTAAAATCTTTTATATATATATTTTATTCATTTTATTTATATATTTAATACAGCAATAGCAATAGTCTAAATCAAATATTAAAGAGAACTAAATATCCCACGACTCAGATATGGTGACCAAGAAAACCTTTGAACTCCACATAAAGCTTGAGTTGGTTTGGTGGAAGCTTATTTATCATTAAGATGGCTTATTATTATTTTTTCTTGTTGTAAGCAAGGAAGGTTTTAATCTTTACGAGAAAAATAATTTGAAATATATAAATAACTTGAAATCGGCAGGACAACCAATACTACAAACTAAGGATATTCTTACACCAATTTTCCCATCAAAAATTCCTTCGTCAGACAAATATAAACAGAACTCTGAATTTAATGGTGGACGCGAACATGAAGTTCCCTGAGGGAGAACTCAATGAATTTATATGAGAACTTGGCATGTCAAAGCGACGTTCAGAATTTTTAGCATCTAGATTAAAGGGGCGAAAACTGCCTAAAGCTTGGTTTTAATATAACAGCTTACAAAATCAGAAAGTAAAAAATCCACACATTTCAAGATAGATAGCTATTAAAATACAATAAACTCAGGATAAAAAGGTAGTACAATCCAATAAGGTCAAAATAGAGAACTTGTACAACGCAATAACATTTCATGGGATCTGTTTCTTTCTCAAATATAATATAAACAGAAAGATTGGAAGCTTTTCATAGCCAATTTGACTAGAAGTCGAAATGTATATAACAATCCAATGCTAATACTATTCTTCTCTGCTAACTGCAGAAAAGAACATCAAATGTTGAAAATACAGAAAAGAACATCAAAATGTTGATTTTTGGAAACACTTTGATATAAGGAATAACAGAAATCTAATTATATTGATCTAAAAATGACCAATTTCCAACAAGTAAGCGAATATAATAAATATCCTTGTTTCAATTGCTTCTTGGATAATGCAGTACAACGAGAAATGAAGAGGCATTTAAGAGAAATGGCGTGACGTATTTACAGCAGATATTATCAGTGACAGATTAAGAGAAATAAGATGATTCTTTTATTACTTCATACAATAGATGGCTTGATAAAACAATTTGTTTGAATAATCTGTATTGATATCAATTATTCCAAAGCACTTGTTAAATGTTTTCTGCGCTGAACGGTGGAATATAATATGTCCTGGGCAGAAAAGCTACAAACAGGACTTACAAAAAAATTCAAAGTTTTCTGTTTTAGGACTGATTTTGAATAGCTTGCCATGTCTGGTACACTAATAAATTTTGAGATAACTACAAAGGTGAAAAAGTAATACAAAATACTTTTTTTTAAAGTTAGTGTTTATATAAAAGAATGGTATGCCTATATAATCCTTTGGGCAAATTTCCAGGCAATCGAGTTCATTTTAATGGGGAACAATAAGAGTACTTAAATCAGGATATCAAGGTGAGGAGGCTCATATATAATAGAGGAAAAATATTTGAATCTCCTATTTCCATTGCAATGAAAAGATGCTTATTCATGACATAATTGAACAATTTATTTAGTTTTGGTTTTAAATATTTGATGCTTAAATATTTCCTGTATTTTTAGAAAATCATTTCTATTTTAGTACGGCATCACTTTTTATCCATTTTGATTTGTTGAAATGTATTTTGTTGTTTCCTTCATTAATACTTTTCTAGATACCATTCTTTAATTTCAATTTAAAGCATATATTATGTGATTTCTGTATTTATTATGATTTACGATTAAAGTGATTTCTAGCATTGATTTAATTTTTTTAAGGATTTTATATTGAAACAGCTTCAATGTGATTTGAGTATTTCATAAATGTTACTACTGACATTTGAATTTATCTAATCTCGAAAACTAAAGCCAATATTATAAAACAATACTAAATTTGGAATTTGCATCAAGAAGTTATCATTATTGGGCGATGTAATGCATAGTAAAATTTCCTATGCTTTCCTATTAGTAGTGAAAAATTGATTAGTTTTTAGTTTTTTTAATGCAAAATTAACGAAATAAATATGCCATTATGCTTAAGTCATTGATATCTTTAGCAAGTGATAGAGATAAATTTAGTAAATAGTTTAGTAAATTAAATACAAAAGGAACTCTTTAGAAAAGTCTTTTAGACTTTGTGCTATATCAAAATTTTTAAAATAATTTGACTTATTTTCTCAGTCTTTTAAAATATTTCACTGAATGTTTACACATATTTTTTTTTATTGTAATAATATAGGTTTTTATTGAGAGATAAATTGGGAGATAATTAGTGATTATATTTAGGAAAGTGTTTGATGCTAATTATAGGTAAACTTTAATATTATTAACTCATTATCGAAGCTTGATTTTCCCCTCAGATGCTCTAGTTTAAATCAAAGTTTGCTGATTTAAAATGCACATTTCCTAGTCTGAATTACAAAGAAGCAAATTAGACTCATTTTTAGTTGAAAAGAATATGAAGTCATAATGTTAGAAAAATATTGGAAATATATAATTGTGAGTGAAAGCAAGAAGTGTAGTATTCTCAATAAAGTTGCTTTAACATTAACTGTGTTATTTATAAATTGCAAAAATTTAAATGTAGCTTCGTAAATAAAATACCTAAAAAATACGGATGATTTTATAAATGTATGATAACAAATAAAACGTTCTGAAATTAAGATATGTTTCCAGAAAACTCGAAAAGCATTATATGATAGTTAATAAACAAAGAAAGCTCATGAAATTTAGAAAACTTTAAGCAAAGCATTCTCTTGTAAGGGTGAAATCTATTTTATTTTATATTCTTTTTAAAATGAGAAATCATGAAATTATGGACTTTAACTTTTAGTATATTGTATTACATATGTGCAAATCATTGTCGATCTAAATTGTCCTCATAATATTTATAATAAAAATAAACCGCATATATTTCCTACCAAAAAAATTACTAATAGTGTTTTCGGTTTCCTCTTAAAATTTAATCTCTTGAATTTTGAAATAAAAATGTCCATTATCCTCCCCAGGAAGGATGTAAATTTTAAAAAAATATAATTTATTTTGTTATCTTACCTTAGAAGGTTTCCCATTGCTTTTCAACGATACCTTTTAAAGCGTTACATTTTAATTAAAAGTTTTAAAGAATATAATTTACTGTTTAAATTTAATTATTTCACCATAAAAAGAAACATTATTTATGGAAAATATTAAATCAAACTTGCGTTTGAAAAAATAAACCAACATATTTTAAACCACTACAGATAATTAAAAAAAATACTTGTCTTACGGTCATTCATTTTTTATTAACTAATTTTATAACTCAAATCACATATTAATCTTCATGCTAAAAAGCTTGTATTTTTAAGAATTTGATTGTTAAATGCATTTTTCAATTGTAAATCTCTTAAAATTTCTGAATTTTTTTTAGAATTATTTTCTTATTACCAGTTTCTAAAGCTATTAATAACCTCTCAACATTGACCAGTGAAGTTAATTTTTTTTTATTTTAAACAATTTTTATAACCCTGCAGTAAAATGAGTAAATTGTAATATTGTTAATATTATTGTTGCTGTTAACTTAATCATTTGTATTATTTAATGTAATAAATTCATAGACTTTAAATTTTACTTCAGTTCACTTCAACATTAAAAAAAAAACAAATTTGAAAAGCAAAAGTTTAATACATTTTGCTGTGAACTGGAAAATATTATTTGAGCCCATCAGTTCTCATTGCTAACAAATTTTGAAGACAATAGAATCTGTTACAAAATTTTACTAATTAAAAACTAATAAATTGAAAGCATTAAATATTTAAACAAGAAAGAAACTAAATGCAAAAGTTATAAATAAAAATGTAAAACTTACCTCTATTAGTTGTGCAGAACATTCGTCTCCAGTCCAGAAAGTATGGAATGTCTTGACTTTTCAAGGATTCTATCAATAATTTAATAAAATATCTAGTAATGAGATTAGCATATGACAATCACCAAAATTTCAAGAACCTAAAAGGTTTCAAACACCTTTTCACCAAGGTCATCATGGAAAAAAGGTAATTCCTTCTTTACTATAGTCCATAATTTCATGGATCTCGGGTAAAAAAGAATTTAATTTTAAAAACGTGCATTTGAAATAAAAACTTATGAAATATTTAAAATTCAACTATCTCAGATGTAATGAAATAAAGTCGTTACCTCTCGTTCTCGCTTTCTCAAAATACAAAGACAGTTGTCGCGAGAGATTTGTTGTTGTTGTTGTTGTGTTCGGAATAATATCTACCACTAAGCGATAATTCAGAGTTAGAAGGATCAAAATGGTACGTGATATTTAAACTAAACTTACAATCAAACAATGGAAAAGGTATGCTTACACAATAACTCAAGAATGCATGGAATCAAGTGGGTGAAATTAGGCACATAATTATCAGAATAGCAGATGTGTATCGCAATTTGCTATTATTATTCGTCAGAGGTTTGTTGTTTGTTGGTCTATGCGTTTGTTGATACATCAAAATGTTAAATTTAGATTAATGAAAATTTATTGTTTGCTCTAGGCATTTACATTGTAAATATTTATCACATTTTAGATTCGATCGTCCAAAGAAAAGTGATTTAAATTTATCCCCGGTTTTAACACTATACGATGAAGTTATATATATAACATCGAATGTTATGCATATAAGACAAATTTAAATAAGGAAACTCAAGATATTGTTCTTGTTATCATTACTGATAAATGCTTTCGCATTTAACAGCAATAATAAAATCTATAAAACTGCTTGCTTTAATATTATTCTATTTCTTGAAAAAGCGCTAAAATTTTTGGTATAAAATGTAATATGTTATCGTCATTTCTTTTACTACATAAGTGCATAAAACTGTAGTTGGTTATCCAAAAAAGTTTCCTTCGTTAATAAATAATTGATTATTAATAATTAATTAGACATAAAATTAGTTAAATTTAATAATAAATTACATAAATAATTATTTATTAACCAACAAAACAGAAATATTGTGTAAATACAGTATAAGATTTTGTTCCAGGAAGAGGATACCATTTGATTCGGCTTAATTAAATTTTAAATTATATTTAAGTTCACTATTTGTATTGGGATTAATTTTCTTAAATACAAATCCGAAATAAATACAAATTCCGCATTTTTTTTCACATTTTAAAAAATGATGCATTGGAGATTTATAGCAATAAATTTCTAATAGCATGCCGAAATTGTATGGAATAACTATGACACGAACTCTGCTCTCTGTACTTTTTAACTATGACACACTACTACTCTCTGTAAGAATTTGAAAAATTCATTCTTGTAGTATAAGTTAAAAAAAACTTTGTAAATTTAGAATTTTTTTGCTTTTCTATCGTTTATATAGCTTGAATAATTTCGTGTTTGTGAAGACTGAATTCTAAAATTCAGTTTTCATTCACTTTCTATACATTCCTGTACGTTAAAGCGCATAGAAATAATGAGTAGCTGTGTGAAGGATAGATATTTTTAACACATTCAGAATATCCATTAATCGATCCAATTTGATTTTCCATCACTCCATTTGGAAATGGCTTCTTGTTTGTGCAAAATTAGATTCCATAATAGTTATAATAATAAAATGTAAGATGTATTACATATTTGACAGTAGAAAATAAAAAGGTTAAAAAATTCTTTTGTTCGTGGACTAATAAAAAATTTGTTTTGTCAAAAGTCATAAAAACGGGAGAACCTTAAAAAAATATGATATGAAGCTTAACCCTTAACGAAAATCAGAAGAAAGAAAATTATTTAACATTCAATAAAAATTAAAATTATTATGAATATGATTAAAATTAAATTTAGATTGAAATTGCGATTAGATTAAAACTTAAATTTAAAATAATCTCGCTCCTAAAATTTTTGCTTTGATCTCCAGATTTTTTTTATTTTAAATAATAAATTGTTTCATAAAAATGTATCTTTCAATTTTTTGTTATTTGAATACTCAAGACATTTTTATTCTTGGTTACATTTAAACGATCGCCAATTATATAGTATACGCTTTCAAATTATGACTCACTTACCTATAAAATTAATAAAGACCAATATTTCGAATTTTTTTTTGTAATTAAATATGTCAGTTCGTTTCTATAATTCTCAGTACTAATAAATCGCAATATTTATTATAATATATTAGTGTCTACTACTTATAACAATAAATAGTATATTTATCTTGTAATGTATTCCCCGTGTATAAAATTTAATACAAAAGCTTCATTTATGAATCTATTTGAATCTAAACACTCTGCTTAAGAAAAACAGACTTTTAATCGTAAAATGCTTTTATGATGATTTATGTATTTCCCTTTTTTTATTTATGTGAAGCAGATTTTAAATATATGAAAATCCAGGAATTAGAGCAAATAATACTCAAAATTTCCATACCATTAAAGTACTCAAATGCTTAATTTAAGTTTTTGAAAAGCTTATACAATTACAAAAAAATATATCTTAACAGAATTTTGTACTAAAGGCAGGTTATTATAGATTTCTTCCTTAAATAAATAAAATATAAGATTATTAATGAATATTATTATGAATGAATCTAGCTTTCACTTATTATTATTGGGGAATTCAAAATGTTAACTCCAAATTCCTGTGTACTTATCCTTCTATCTTATTTGTTCTCAACATGTATTTGATCATATTAAAAACTGGCTGTTTTCTATTCAAAGTTACAAAAGGGTGCCTTCTTCTAAAACGCTCCTAGTAAATTCCTTTTATGCGGTCTCCCTTTGAAAATCAATATATTAAATTCCCATCTCTCAATAATTACATTTTATAGCGTTATTTTTCCCTTTTTAATTAGTATTTTTTTACTCTCATTTTCAGTTTTGCAATTCCTCATGTTTTTTTCTACTATGGTGAAATAATTAAATGAAATTAAGAAAGCGCCTAGCATTGATGCTCGCGTACATAAACCCAATTTTAATAACAATCTAAATCATTCAAACTTCGAATTTTAGATATGGAACACAGGAAGAGATTTTATTCATCCTAAGGCATTATTTTAAATCATTCCTCAAAATCAACGGAATTTCTCTCGTAGAATTCGCATAATTAAAGAACATAACAAGATAAGTATTCTGACAGCTCAAAAATGATTCAAAAGTTTCAAGTAAGAACATCTAACACTAGAAATTACTGTAGAAGTTCTCATATGAGTCGAAATATAACATACAAGAGAAATTAGAGACAGTCACCGAATATTTGCAGAAAAACTCAAACAACCCGTAGACACAATTTGTTTAAATTATATAAACATAAAAAAATGGGTGCATGATCTAAAAAAGTGCTTTTGAAATTGTCCCGAAATAATCGAATCGGCGAATGAAAATCAGTCAAATAATTCAGGGAAACTCTTTTTAAAGAAAAAGAGTAGCATGGGCTAACAAGTGGAACTCAGAAATTTTTTTAAAAATGTTTGGATGTTGGTCAAAATAACCAAATCCATTACGAAATATGGATGGTGTTTAAGAAAAGTTTATAGTCCGTATTTGATAGAATTTAGAGCAGGTCATTCACTTCCATACAATAACAGACGGTGAATCCTCCAACCTCCACCTCGATTCGATATTTCCTTTTTAAAGCTACGTCCGCTTTATAAAGGAAATACTCTACTTCGAGCTATCCGGAAAAAACTATCATCCAGCAGATAAATGTGAATCTTCAAACTTGTCTAACAATGCAACTCCAATTAGATCTCTAATGAATCAAAATCAGCGACCACAATGTCCGGATTTTGCCATGTTAGACAATCTGACATTCCTGTAGGTAGCATCTTAACGAGATACATGCTTCCGAAAGTCAAGGATTTTGAAAAAAGTTTTCAAGACTTTTTTTTGCATGCAAACCAATAGTTTCACCTTCAAAGGGTTGTTCAGTTGGCAAAAATATAGCAAGAAACCATTCCTGATGGAATTAACCTATTCGCCAATATTTTGTCGTTTCTTATTTTTATAATACAATAAAATTTTATTGCTATGATATTTCTAAAACACCCTAATGATATATCTTACAATAATATGCTTTTTTAACAATTTCTTTGTCATGAAATCGGATTATCTTAGATTAACTAACTGAAACTAAGAGGGATTACATTTCAGATCAAAAAGAATTCCACTGAATATAAAGCCTCTAATCCAAAAGAATTGCTAAATAAATAAAAAACTAAATTTATTTTTCATCTGATTTTTTTAAATGAAAAATAAAGCGAGTAAAGTAATTATGTTATAACCCAAGAGCATTACGAAAAATGATAATCATAAATTCCATTTAAAGAAATCTAAGATTTTACTTTGAAAATATTAAATTCCTTTGAATCCATTAACTTTAGTGACTTGTTTAAATTGTGTGTGAAATAATAACATTGCGTTTATATTTAATACTTTGCAATCGCTTGTGGTTTTTAATGAAGTCACTGTTATAGTTGCTTAATACTTTTAATTCATAAAAATAAGAGAATATATTTCGGAGAATAAAATATTTTTCATTTTTGTCTTTTTAAATAAAAATTTTAAATCATTTATTAATTAATTAGCTTAAAATCCTTTTAAGCTAAAAATGTAAAATCATTTATTAATTAATTAGCTTAAAATCCTTTTAAGCTAATTACTTAGCTAAATTTTAAGCTAATTCTGTTTATCAACGAATGAAGTATAGTGTAATAATGCCAGCTGATTAAAAAATTATTTTATTTCTTAAAGTTATCAAACATTTACAAATTTTAAAATGCCTCAATTGCAGTTTCCTTTTAAAATTATTCAAAATGTGATATGATTCTCTGAAAATACGAAAATATCTTAAACATTAAACTGATTAGATGCTGCTTTAAACAGGAAACATCAGTATCTAAATTAAGGATAACCGAAAGCAAAAATGATTTTTTATTCTATCTGAAACATGAACCCTCTTTATTTTTCTAACAAAGACTTGAATTCAAAGCCACAAGAAAAAATTCCCTCCTTAGTTATTACTTTTACTTTTGTTAAGAAATCAATCGAAATATGATTCCATTCTAAAATGTCACAGTAAATAAAATATAAGAGTTCCTCTTTTTTCGATGATTTATTTGGAAATGAAATCCAGCAATTTTTTTGAAGTACAATTGGCCGAAAGAAGGCAGAAAAAAAGAAATTCTAATTTAGGTTACTGGTTTTCCATTTTTAATCAACAGATGACTAAATCATTTCCTCATAATGAATAGTCTATGAAAGTTTATAAAATTTCTTCCGTTTATATAAAAAGTGCTGATGAATTCATTCAAATCTAAAGATGAGCTACTAGCTAAATTTTAGTTGTTTACCCAGCAAATGTTAGTTGTTTACCCATTCAATAAAGTCGAATTCAAACATCGGAATTCATCTAACTGATTCATTACTCATTTTTCTAGGTATCATTAACAAAATTAGAATCGGAGATAGCTCAGCTTTTATTTAAAGTAGTTTTCAATTAACTGCAGCTTTGATGAAATGCAAAAGCTTTCATTTTTTTTCCAAAACATTTTTCTTTTCCTTGGAATAAAAATACGGAAGTACAGTAGATTTGAAACATTTTTTATTCATTTTAAATATACGCCTTAAGAAAGGATAATTTGCGACGGATTCTACAAAAGGAGGAAAAATTTACATCTTCGACATTATTTCGTTTTCATTTTGTTTTATTGCAACAAAAAAAATGTGTGGAGGATTGAATGAACCGAAATAATTAACCTTCGAGATTGAAACAAGTTAGGAGTCTACGAATTTCGAATTTCCTGTTATTTATGTTCAGACAATAAGTAACAAAGCTTTTTTAATTCTTGCAATTTTTAAATGCGATATTTTGGTATATTTTCAACAAAAAAAATCAATCGAACTTTTAAATAATAAATAGGAACGTTTTTTAAATTTTACTATGCTACATGTAGCATAGAGAAACTATATTTTGAAATAAGATCTTCTGGAAACTGAACATATGCTGATTCTATAGGAAAGTATATGTAAGTATGCTGAACAAAACAAATAACGAGCCCGTAGAAAATATCGTAAGAGGAGAAAAGTGAAATTCAGCTCTATATCAAACACCATTGAGCAATCAATAAACAAATGAATCAACATCCAGCTTTCTTGATTTTGCTCTTTTTATGGTAAAAATCTAAATAAAAATCGTTCTTCACAAAGAAGATTAATCGAAAAAAATTATTAAATTGATTACATTTTGCGAACTATTACTTTGAGAAGTTTCTTTTGTCCAGTTTTCTGCCACAATTCCAAAAAGGAACGCAATTAAAAAACGAGAGAGAAACCAATTCCAAGATAGAAAAATATTTCATATAAATTATTTTTTTAATAATTTTTTTTAAAAAAATGAAATTTTATGAATTTTGAATTTAATTTGGGGTTTTTGTCATTGACCATTCTACGATTTTCAACATAGTTTAAGTACGTAAATTTATTACTCAAACTGTGCTAGCATTTCAAAATTTTTGGGCTTACAGCATAATAGTCTTCACATGCGTTAAAGCAAGCTAATGCTTAGATACCTTTCAGAATACTGAACAGCTATATGTAACTGCATTTTTTAATTAGTTTTTGTAAAGTATTTTTTAATTTAGTTTCAATTTACACCTTTCCAACTTCTAGACAATAAATGCAAACTTTACACTAATCACGATATTATGAAGTTTTATACTATTTTTTTATTTTATAACAGGGACAAATTAAAATAAAGTTATATCCATAGTGAAAAAAATTAATATTTACGTTTGTAAACATCGTAGGAGTGAGTGTATAATCTTATTCTTTCAATATCTCTAAAAATAATGTGATCTTTTTTTTCAATTTTTGCATTTAAAATTCTTTTTAAAAGCAAAGGCAAAGGCAGAAGAGTGGTGAATATTTAGTAAATGTTCATTTCGTTAATGAAAGAGAAATATACAGAATGAGTAAACATTACAAAATAATAAATAAAATCTGAGCAATGCTCTACTTTATTGTTATGGAACACCGCACTATAAATATTTGTTATTATAATTCTAAAAGCATTTTTTGAAAATGAAATAAGCAAAATTTAAAAAGTTACATCGACTCTTTTTTTATTCAAATCACTAACGTGTAAACAGCTATGTTTACAGAGATGTTTTATGATATAAGGAATGAATTAATATATTTTTATTTTACCATCCAGTTTTCATATAGCTATACGAGTTTCTGAAAATAAGCACAAAAACTGGTTATATCATGTATAAGCAGAGTGAATTTCGAGTATGAACATTCTTTTTTGTCAACAGAAAATGTTATCCAATTTATAAATACTTGGAATTCAAACAAACACTTTGTGTATATTGTTACAATTTTAGGGAGACATGCATGAATAAGCCACAGGTTTGATACTTTTATAGAATAATTTTGTAATATACTCGAAAACTGAAAAGCTAAAACATCAAAATTTTCTCTGAATAATTCATAGTGCAAATAGATCAAAGAAAGGAATCTTAAAACATGTTTTTAATCATAGTACTAAACTTTCTTTATATTGTAAAATATTTATTCTCAAGAATAAAAATTGGCTGAGAAAAAAAGAGCTCTTTAGAGCAATTTTAAACAATAACAATCGATTCACATTCTTATCGAAACAAAGATAAGTTCGACTTTCAGTAAGAGCCTCTTAAGACAATGATTCATATTGACATCTGCTATTTATACTCTCCCCCAGTCTAAGAACGCAGCTTGTAGAATTTCATTTCATTCCATTTATTTTCTATGCAATTTTGGATTTTTTTACAGTTTGCGAAAAGTAATTTCTCTGAATAATAATTCTTGGAATACACTCTCTTCAGAGCGTATTCCAAGAATTAAAAATAAGATTTAAATTTGGAGAGTATGTTTACAGTGTAATGCATTTGACATCGGTCCGTTCACTGGTTTCTGACTTTTGAACTGTTCTTTGTTGGAATGAATACTTCATTCATGAATAGAAAAACAAAGCCCACAGCAATATGGAAATAAAAGATAAGCCCTTAGAAATTCTCTGATATCATTTAGCCTGTGTCAAATATTCAAGGCTATGTTCCCCCGTTTGACATTATGCCCACTCAACAACAACTCTTCAAACATAATCATCAACTCCATGAGTATTTCGGTGATTCTACCAAGTCTCTCTGTTTGAGTAGCTCCATATTCAGCATCTACTGAACACATCGAAACTGTATTCTTGCATCTACTTAATACCTTTTGCAATATGTACATTTATTTCCTCTTTAATTGCATTATAGCGATACGGAAACAATTTTGCCTACATTATCTGTTCCTCGGTAGTTTTTACCAGGTGCTTATATGAATTGCTCTTATGAGCTGATCTTCATTAAAATGCCCAATTTTTGATACTTAGATATCAATTTAACATTACTTGTGACACAATGTAAGTATCTTTTTTTTATATTGGTTATTCAATGTAATCTATGGATTGATTTTTATAAAATAGAGCTTTCAGTTTTAATCCAGAAAAAGAAATAAGTATGGATCATGAAAATACCTACTAAACTTTTAAAATATTTTTTAAACCAGATTACTGTATCTTAGTTTCTGGTCATTATTGCTTTATTTAATATTATTTTCATTTCTATTACAGCGATCTCAATCACAAAGAAAACGCAAATGAATTTTCATAATCAAACAATCTGTGGGAACAACAAGGATATCAACTGCAAATCCCCACAATCTAGTAAGTAATCCTTTTTTTATATCTCAGATATCAATGATGGTGAATCGCTCATTGATAGGGAGAGGGCGAATGAAGAAACGGTGAAAAGTGAAAGGGGAATGATGAAATTACAAATGGATTTATAATGGACATACAGAAAATGACCAGTGATCCGGTTTTAATTTCTTTCGCTTAACTCTTAATTTTAGTAGACAATTTCCCAGTTTAGAAAAAAATCCTATATAAATAAGAGTTTATTAAATTTCGAAAAGAATTTATATCAGGCATTATTATTTAAAATCTTTAAAAAAGTTCATGATACTCATACATATGTAAATATCATGATAATCATACTCATAAATATGTAAATATCTTGATACTTATACTCATGCATATATAAAAATCTTGATACTCTTACATATGTAAATATCATGATACTTATACATATGTAAATATCTTGATACTCATACTCATCTTATGTAAACATCATGATATTCATACGTAGGTAAATATCATGATAATTATACGTATGTAAATATTATGAAACTCATACATATGTATATATCATGATACTCATACATATGTAAAATTCTTACAGTTTAGGCCTGAAATTTGTGATAAAATTGTACATGATGGAAATTTTTCAGTAATTTTCCATTTATAAGCATTTAAATAACTTTTTAAAGTTTCTCTGGGTTTTTTTCTTTCTTTTTTAGAATTATTTTCTTCATAGATATGCGTTGAATTTTATGAGAAGTTATATTTTCATGCTTTTGTACTGCAAATTTTGAAATAATATATCGACTGTTTGATTTACTGCAATTATGTGTTCAATTGGTACAGAACAAACAGTTTTTCTTCAATCAAGGTTGAATGATTGTTTGCTTTTATCAGTTTGAGTTTAGAATAAACTCATATCTAATTCCGGTTACTGGTAATGTTGCAAAAATAATGTAATGCAATGAATTAATTTGAAAGGCATTTTTATGATGTGTACTTACATTTATATGAGGAGGTATGAGGAGACCGATTTATATCAGGAGGCCGAAGTACTTAAAGTAACTCGTCTGCGTTTTACTTGTAGTTCGTAACTCAAGTCTCTTTTATCAATACTTCGAGAGAAAAAATTTTGATAGATGATATACTAAAATTAAACACTTTTTAACTGCTTTTCATAAGCCTTTTGTTTTTTCAAGATGGGTATATATATTTAAGGAAAACTAAATTTTCTTGGATATGCTTGAGTTTACCATCCGCAGCTGTGAGTCAATGATTGGAATTATTATTATTATTATTAATAGTAGTAGTAGTAGTAGTAGTAATAGTAGTAGTAATATTTAGTAGTCTGAAAATCGCAGATCTTTCTAAAGTTTGGAAGCAAGACTCAGCCTCTTTCTAATATATCAACTATTTTAAAGTTATTGCTCTCCTTCAAATTTGTGCAAGATACTTAAAAGCATATCAACTTTTATCATTTCTTGTGCTTTATTGTACTATTCATTTTATCCTGAAATTCTGAACCAATTTATTTTAATAACGATTTTATATCACATAAATGGGAAAAAGAATGAATTAAGTTTCATAATTTGTTTGTTCTGTTTACATAGTATTACCGTTTAATCTGAACGAACATTCATAATGAACGGAATGAAATACATCACAAGCAAATCTCAGAACTTCAATTAAGTTCCCATTGTGTTTATTCTTTAAGATTAAAGCTAATTGATATGGTTTAGTTATTTTAAGAGTAAACACAAGGACAATTAAATTGTTATTAGAATATTTTACTAATAAATTCACAGAAATATATTCTTCCTTACATTTAATTATTTGCAACATAAACTGCAAAAGCTGTCTGTAAAATAATGCATTCTTTCAAATAAATCTTCCCCCAACTCTATTTCTTATGAATTTTAAAATAAGAAATATAACATCAAATTTGCTAGAAAAAGATTTTTTTCATACATCAAAATTTAGAAAATCCTTTTCATAAAACAGAAGAATACTACGTGATCTTATATTTAAAAGTAAAAAATATAAAGAATTAAAAAAATAAAGTAATAATATAGAATTAAAATATATACTAATAATTTGCGAGTATATTTTTTAAATTAAAATATATTTCAGAATATATCTTCATTAAATTATAAACACTTTTTGGTAATATAATTATTTAATTAATGTATAATTGATTTTTAATTCTTTTACTTAAGATCTGTGATAGAGGTATTGGTTGAAATATATTACCACGGCAGCTTTTCAAATAATTTATCAAAATCTGGCTTTATTTTACATCAGGATACCATTTATGTTAAGTTATAACTTTAAGCAGAAACCACTCGTTATGAGTATAAGCTTGAAGAATTTATCTTAATTAATGAAAAATGTATTTCATTGATTAAACATGCATAATAGTAATTTAGGAAGTTAAAAAACATTGATTTCGCTTTGTAATGAAAGCATTAGTCTCAAAAAATCTATCTAAGATGAAGAAAGAAAGAAGGAATTGTGAATGAATGCAAAAAAATAATAAATCTAGCTTTCATTCTTTATCAATTATAACTGTTTGATATATTTTCTTTATTATGTAAAAAAAATTACACTGAAAAAGAGGGGGGGCATGAAATTTTGCAATGCAAAATAGTCTCAATTACATTTTATTTAATTTTAGTAATAATCAAACGGCAGAACAATGTTTATATTTGCTGTGGGTATGCCTAGGGTGTATAAAAGGAAGTTAGAAGCTCATAAGTATATTAATTACTCCCTAGAGACTCTAGAAGGTTGCCTTTACTCTCTGCGAGAGAGACGGAGTTTCTGGTATCCCCAAACGAGCAACTTCATTAAGGGAAACCTGGAGGACCTCTGGTTTTCTTCAGTGAGGAGAAAAAGACCGTTGCATAATCCAATTCCTATCAGCAGAGACGTGGTGACTAGCTCACTTTGGGAGGTAGGGGAGTGAGACAGGAAAAATGCTGACACTAATGATGAATATGGGAGACAAAAAAAATATTTTCGTAGACTTTTTTTTGTTGTTAATTTGCAAATATACACATATTGGGAAGTACGATGCCTTTTAAGATTGATTTTTATTTTTATTTATTTATTTTTTTTGAAAATTGTAAAATTATATTGTGTACAAAAATAATTAAAACAGCCATGACAATTAAAAATTCGATTAACGTGAATAAACACAAAAAATATCATCATTCATTACATTTATTTATAACATTTTTATGAATAAATGTAATGAAGTTTATCTTTAAAACATAATTTATTCTATAGTTTTGTCTTATGAAATTTATACTAGACTATTTATTTACAACATAATAAATGTTATGTCTGTCATTGTCTTTAAAGGAAAATAGCAACAATTATTTATCCAATAACTGTTGTTGTAAGTTAATTGCTTGTATTTGTCTGAATTTTGTAAGGAAATTTTAGGAGGTTTAAAATACTGAAATAATGTAGCACTATAGTACAGATAAAGTATAGTAAAATTCTTCGTCAAACATTGAACGTAACATACGAATAAAATACACAAAAAATAACGACTACAGTAATTAAGCCAAAATTTTAGCTTAACTACTGACTCGATAGAGACAAATTGCAAGAATTAAAGTCCACAGATGAAAATAGAAAAATTGAAGATCAAGGCGAAATGAAAAAAAGTGAAATTTAACAGAAAATGAAATTCTAATTTTGTATTTGTTAATCCTTTATAAAACCTTCCGTAATCTTTCCGTAGTAAATAAATTCAAGATTATATTCGCATGACCACTGAAAGTACAATTGACGGAGGCTTTTAAACAATGAAAAATATTCAAAAATTAACACAATTTTTAATGGTACTTACGTATTAGACCATCTAAATTTATCGCCAAATTTGAAGCCGTCACCAAAGAGTTACTAAACCATTGGCGAAGACGGTCTAATACGTAAGTACCTTTTCAATTTATACATTAAATTAGATCAAACATATTCAAATTATAAAAATGTTTTAGTATTATTTTATTGGGCAAAACCAATCTTATGGTCAATAAAAACGACATTTATTTACTCAAAACTACATAAGATATATTTTTAAAAAATTCCTCTGCTGATTTGTTTCAGATGGCATTTTTTTCTTAGTTATTAATAATTTTCAGGCAACGTAATTCTATTTAATTGCTTGATTTTTGCAGCATTATGATTTGTAGCAATCTGATATATGAAACGAATGGATACGTATATAAAGGAGTTATATGGACTATTTGTTTACCAATACAAAAACAACCATATTTTGTGTCTATGAATTAAAAATCAGCAGTGGCATTTTTTCCCCATGAGGAAAAATAGTTAATTTCACAAAACCAAAAAGCTTTTATTTTTCTAAACTAAATTATTTCAATTAAATGTAAGAAAATATTTCGAAAAAAATATTCAAATGATATATATACACATATAATATAGCCACCATAGTTAGCCAAATATTATCGATATGCAGAATGAAATATTACATCCAACTATTCCATCAAATTTAGCCGATTGATGACAAAAATGCGTACTCGGAAATATATCTTGAGGGTTTGTTGATATTCCCTCGCCCATTCCCCTTCATCGCGCCTCTGTCTATCAATAACGTAGTGAAATAATATTGAATGTTTACTTTGCAGAGAAAGGTGCAGTAATAGAAGTAGTAATAAAAGACACTTTCATGACTAAATAAAAGGATTTGTGAAATACCATCCTGATTTGACTAGATATAAAGAAAGTTAATAAATAAAATTATTATTATCAGAAAACTCGTTTAGTTACTTTTGCATATTTCAGCCAAGGATGTCTGTAAATGTGCCTTAAATCGCAAAGCAATGAACTAGTAATTGGAATACACCAAAAAAAAAAATTCTTTCGAATCCTTCAGTAGCATATTACATTCCTTGATATTTACTTGCAGCACAGAATTCTTTTCACCCATCTATTATCGGTTTATTCCATTCTAAATTTAA